>JABMBR010004998.1:0-19145 GCA_018881525.1 Meteorus sp. PSUC_FEM 10030008
ATATATATATATATATAGATGCATACCTGGAACTAACTTGGATCCATTCGCGATATGAATGCGCCTATTATGCATTATGAGTTCGTGATCGAGAGTCGCGCAGTGCCCTTTACTACTCTCACAAAGGAAGCGGGAGCGGATTGCTTTGCGAATCGCTTCTGATAAGGCAAGAGCGAGAGCCTGAGCAAGAGCCAGAGTTAAAGAGGCATTGGATGGAATAAATGAATGAGGAGAAAAAATAGAGAATGAGGAACATATATATAACGAACGGAACTCTGAAGCCTCAATCGATGGAACTTTGTGGGCGAGTATGAAAAGTGAATAATTGGACGCCCATTCCACCCATTACCAATAACGTAATATATTCCAAGTATTGATATGTCCAAGAGTTAGTTCTGTATAATGCTCGATTTATATTGATTTGATTCACTGTTACTTGAAAACTTTGAATAAGTGGGACGTGAAGATGTTCTGTCGCGCAGTGATAACTGATGAAGAGAGGGTTGATGAAATGAATAAAAAATACATAAATGGATGGATGAATAAATGAGATGACCTCCTCCAACTTGCAAATAAAATGAAACATTGCCAAGTGCATTACAACCGCCAGATGCGTAATTTTCCATATGTACACATAATGCTTGGCTTTATATATTAAAGTTAACATACATACATATTCGGTTATGTAACTATTTTCACTGGAAAGAGCTGAAGTTGGTGGAAAATTTTGGCTCCAGTAGCACCAGTACTATTACTATCGGGCCATTGCTTTTTACGGCAATGATCGTAGCAAAATTTATTCGAAACGCTCCACTGATTGGCGTTTTAAATTTTTCGAGCCATTGAACAGCCTTTGGGAAAAGCGAAGTGGGAACGGTGTACCCAAGCGATCACACTAGAGATATATAAACATACATACACACAAACTTATCTGCGCCCTTCCAATCTTTACATACGTATATAAGTAATAGTAAGTATACGCGAGTTGTATATAGTGGCCTCACTATAAAATGCATTTGCACGCCTCGCCCGATCAAACTTCTCATGTTTTACAGACAAATCATCTTCGCTTTTTTTTTCTCTTCTTCTTCTTTTTTCTCGTATGCTTTACTCAATAGAAATATATGTATATATATTCGTGTACACATTGAGAAAAGTCACATTTACACTTTCTTTCATGCCCTGTTCACCGGGACTTTTCGCCGCTTCTGCTATTGCACGAACTTTCTCGGGAGGATTTCCAAGGACTTAAGTATTATATTGAGAGCGACGAATATATGTCTATGTGTATTCTACTAGACTGCGTGAAATTGTCGTGAGAATCAAAATGGGGTAGACATTGCATGAAATATATATATATGACAAAGTTTAAAATCCTTTATTTTTTATTCTTGGATGTTTGTTCATTCGATTTTGCTCTCACATCTTGACATGGAAGCCATCAAGAGAGGAAGGAGGACTGTGACGAATAGATTGTGAATGTTATTGCAATTATGTATGAAAGTGACAAAAATTAAAATTTTCTCTATGAGGATTTACGAATTTTAATATATTATATACCCTTTGTAGATAATAACAATTTCATGAATGTCGAATTTTGTTGTTGTGAACATTAGCTTAAATGTTACGTTGCTGATATCAGCACTCCACATTCAAACACTATTTTCGTATTCAAGCAATTCACCAATCGTTCCACGGATATCGACAGCATCCCTCCGCACGTACACAAAAAATCACATCTCGTAACTGCTCTATTCATTGTGAATGAAGGAAAAACTTCATAGGGACCAAAAGGAGAGTGGAAACAAATTCAAAAAATAAAAACACGAATGGAAATCAAAAGCAAAAAAGCGTCAAAGAATCTCTCTATTTTTTTTTTGTTGTTGTTGCAATCAAGATCGTGAATAAAAAACCAAAAAAAAAAGAGAAATTGGTCGAGACACCCTCGCATATGTGTAGAGAATAAGAAGTATATGTGAATGGTGAATTCATGACGAGGGTTGGAGTGTAAAACATTTCTCTATAGAGTGGGCCCAAAGGGCAACAGACACTGTCTATATTTACTTATGCCAACACACAAAGGACCGCAGTGACTCGACACACGATGAAAATGATGAACATGTGATGGACAACCACGAATATTTGTGCATGTTTTGGTGTTGGTGCGGTACGAGTGTAGATTTAAATAATGTATCGTCAAACAGTGTTGTCTAGTGAGCGGTAACCTTACGCCATCAGCCACATTCGTGTCTATGTCATGTCGGTGACGATAAACTACCTGATGATGAAAATCACCTGTGTCCATCAAAATGACAAGCACTGTTCAGGCTGTACAATGATTACACATTCATATTTTTAGACTGGGTTCAAGACATCTAAGAACGCTTGTTGTTCCATCGTCTATCCAGGTCGTGTCATTAGACATACCTGACAGAGTTGAATCGCTTTTTCAGTTAGCTGATAAAAAAATCTCGTCAACCAATTAAAATTTACAAAACAGGGTAAACGACCGCTTATCACATGATTTTCCATCGCCGAAATTGATAGATACGCGATAAGTTTTATTCAATTTTTGTATCCTAATGTCATTTTAATGTCATTTCATTGATTAGATCGCCTAGATGTTATATGAAGAGGCATCAATCACTGTAGTTGTATCGTTTTCCGAGACGCAACTCTTATACATCGAGCATTGAGTGAGAAGAAACCTTTAACATGAAAATCGCAGAAATTGTTGCATTGACTACAATTTTACTCGTCTCATTCTCATTCTTCACCACAATCGAGGTAAGAAACATACCCATCCAATTCACAATCACACATTGAGTAAATTCATCAATTAATGAATGTGATATAAAGAGAAAATATTCAATGTAAAGTCCCATTAATTTTAATCTGTTTTAGTGACCCCATTCTTTGATATTGTTGGATTTCATATTCGTTTAGGCTGATTCAATAGGAATAGAATGTGAGGGGAATAGAGACTGTCCTCGATCATTGGCATGCCAGGACAATGTCTGCACAGACATGTGTGAGTTTCTACAAGAAAAGGGTCGAATCTGCCGTATGAAGCATCATAAACCTTCATTTACATGCGCACGTGGGTATAAATTCGCCAGAGGCAGTGGTGATAACCGCTGTTTCCCGAAGGCATGGCGATGTTATGTCGATAAAAAAGATCCTGATGAAATAATCAAGTGTAATTCACCAAATTGGCATTGTAAGAAGTCACATGAAGGTGTCGTATCGTGCAGAATATTAGGAATATTTTGAGAGGTGGAAAAATTGTAAAGAGTTCTCATTCATGATAATAAATTGTTGAAAATATGCATTCAAGTTTGACACTGCCTTGAAAGTTTCGTCATTCTCAGTATATCTACAACATTTTGAAGATATATAATACCGAACGATGTTCAAACTGACGACCGAAATTGATAAGTTGGTATGATGAAACTTATGAAACTTAATAAGCAAGTCATTGTGTCGCAATCCTGATAAATGTAAAATAAAGGTCAACAAATATCCCATTAAATATTATAGCTTTTTAATGAATTTGTTAATTTGTTTCACAATCTTCTATATAAATAGAACTTAAACACCTCGCTCATTATTGTGAACACTGTTACAACAATGATAGCTATGAAGACGTTCAGTGAAATATTTATTTTAACCATAGCGGTGAACGCTCTCTTTTCATCTGTTACGATGATTGAGGTAAATAAATTCGCCTATTCTCAATTTTTCAAAATCTTTAACAACGATCAATCGACTCTGTTCGTTCCATCAAATCATGAATAGCCTTACGTGGATATTTCTTCTTATAAGTTAATAGAATAAGTATTCCCGATTTTACAGGCTGGACCAACAACGAAGTTCTGTAACACTGACAGTGATTGCCCTGCAACTATGGCGTGTATTTTCAGTACGTGCAGCGATTTGTGTTCTGGGATAGAATCAGAATCAACGAGTTGTTCAACAGCAACTGGTAAAATGGTGATTGGATGTAAAGCAGGATATGAAGTTCCACGAGGCTGTGATTTGACACTGTGTTTGCCGGTGGAGTGGGCTTGTTACCAAGATGACAACGATAAAAAGCATCATATCAAATGTAATTCAGACAAATGGTATTGTGACGAATATACATGTGATATAATGGAGCCTGTTACGGACAACTCAGTTTAGCAGTAGATCGTTGGATATTTTGTCAATGAACAGGTATTCATGATGGAAGACCATTACTAAAATCAATGCAATGAATATATGATGAAATGGAGGCTTTTATCTCACAAATCATCATAATATTTTGAAAAATATAACAAAAATACAAAATAGACAATTTTATTCGTCCCATTCGTGCAACTTTAATGTTGTACACAAATTTGTCAACACAATCTGACATTCACCAGGTTTTTCTGATAATTTTTATTGATATCTCTTTCGTGAGATTTATGGGACTATCGAATGATCGAAAATGGAACAACCTGTGCATGTTTGTATGTGGTGATAACGCATATATGTTTGAAGAAAATTGTACAGAAAGGCTGTCTACAATTCTAACAAGTTCGTAACCGGCATATAGTCCCTTACGCGGTTTTTGGGGATCCTCCACCCGTTGAAGATAAATTGGTAGAGGCGAACGGAAGAGGAAAACAAGTGGTAACAATGGGGTTTCCGGTCTGCAGGGTAGGATAAGGATATATGTATATGTGCAGGGACCCGGTTGGGTGAAGGAGGAAAGAGCTCGGTGGGAAATTAATACAAAGTAACATTGTCTCTCACGTGCCGGATTGTCGTGAACTTTGTGAAATTGTGGTTCAGAGACAGAGCGAACGAGAAATTGTTGGCGAGCAAAGGTTTTGCAAATGTGTGGGCACTGAATTCAGTATAGATGAAAGCATGAATGTACACATGAGTGGCGACCAAATATTATGAATATCAATTGATATTTCAGCTATAACACCTCACTTTGGATTAATCATATTTTTCTGATCAATAATTCACAGTCCATCGAAAATCCAAACAAAATGATAGCCAGAAATTTTCAATCTCTCAGAGTTTTCAAGATATCTTTTTATAACTCAACCTGAGAACAGATGCGATATGGGATAATGACTTTTTGATTACGGTTCAAAGGAAAAAAAAAGAGGCGTAATCCATTGGCGAGAGGAGAGAAGAAAAAGTGAACGAAGGTTTTGTCGATGGGTTCTTCCGCACGATAAATGTCGAGTCGTTTCTATCAGCAACATATATGGCGAATGTTTTTATGTGTTAGAAACCATTTTAGTTGTCCAGGATGGTATCACCAACACTAGATTCCATTTGCGGCTTCGATTCCGAATTGTATTATCGGTTTTTCTTCGCTCACACCTAAAACCGGACGTAGAGAGAGGGAAAATGCAAGTACAAGTGAGAATGAGAGCGAGAGATTGTATGTGGCTGTCTTGCGGTCTACCCAGTGGCAACTCTCCAGTATTCTAACAGAAATAGCCCTTCTAACTTGTATTCTATAGTACATGTGGTGGCACGAGGCGCTTCTGCAAGCCAATTTCCGGCTTTTCTAATCGACCCTATACAGCCCCATTGCGCACGTACCTCGCAATTGAGACATATTCCAATAAACAAATCAAATGCAGATATCAATTCACGAATTTTATCATGATTGATCGATCCAATAGAGTCACTAACTTCACACACATACCACCCTTGATTCCCGATACAAAATTTTCATATCTCCAATAATAAAAAGCTTCAATAAATATTCTTCTATGGATATTCCCTCGTGTCAATTTAATTTTCCATATGTTACACTCAATTACGTTTTAAAATTCATAATAACGCGGCTATCGATCGTAATATGCAATATAAATTCGAATTTAAACCGCAATTTGCATGTAATCTCATGTCGTTAGTGATATCAACAGTTGATTCAGGTTTGTGAGCTTTTTCCTGACCTCGAGAATATCAAAAACCCTCGAGCACTCACCGCTCCTTCGTAAATCTTGTGCTTCATTTTCCCATTCTTTCTCCTCGAGTCTTCATCAACATCAAATCCAATAAACTGTCCGTTAAAAAAAAAATAAATTCGCAATAAACAAATAATACCAACTACTCATCAAGACTCCTCATCTGCACTTCAGCCCAACGATAAAACCATCAAAAAAATTTGCGCTAAAAAATTTATCGACAAGTGAGAAACTCACTCGTTTTTGAGCTTCGGTCTATTGGTTGAAGTCACGTATTTCAAAAATTATGCTTGGAAGAAACGAACGAGGTGGTCGTGCGTACCATACCAATTGGACAGAATGGTCGAAAAATAAAACTCCATCGCCATTAACTGGACTTATACATACACACACTTACATATATATATATTTTTCTGTTTACATTTATGTATGCTTAACGTGCAGTTTCCAAGCGGCGCACACCTCTTGTTTTCATGTAATGGCGTCGCGTCTACATAACAATGCGGTATACACGTAATAGCACAGAAAGACAACAGAAGCATACGGGATATCTTTTATTGTCTATTGATCTAAGCTCCAATAAGAGAAACATAAAAATAAGGAAAGAGGGACAGTTCAATGGTTATAAAGCGATGTATGTTACAGTTCGCGAGGGCACACAGCTGTGTACGCCATCATAGCACTCGCATTTATAGAAGGTACAATGCACGCGCGGACATATCCGCTCGATCGCCATATAGAGAACTATAAATATCAAGATTTATCTCGATTAACGTGCGACCACGTATTTGCTTGGGCCACGCGCACAGTTGTAACATAATTTCGTCTCGCTCTCACCAATTTTCCTCCATTTTATAACAAAACAATTCGCTGATCCGTAGCAAAATGCATTGTCGAATTTTTTGACAGTGAAAAAATGTTCAAAGTCTTTATTGCTATCGTGGTTGGATTTTTATTCATTCATCAAAGACTCTCATCTTCACAGGCGTTTGATATCGCGGAAAATATCTTCCGGACCTTTGCCATATCGTTTTCTCTTGTGGGCTCCCACTGAGAGATCGATAAATTGGCGAATATCCGGTATGGAGAAGAAGAAAGAAAAATGTATGTGGGTGCATTTGTATGTATGACTGTATCATGTTTGTAGGATTATTCGTGTCGGGAGATCTCGATGGTAAACTTTTCTGTGATACGAAGATTGTTTAATCGAGATTGTGGAATTTATTAGTTATTTATATCGTTGGATGTAGAATCGGTAAAAATATCTCCAACATTGTGAATAAAATTATGAAATATCATCAATATGAAACTGCAGAATGATACAAAACAATTTTATTTAATTTTTTTCCACTCCCAACAGCAAACACTAATGATCTTTAATCGAATTGCATCATTGCAGCTCATAAATACGATTTATGATTGGGAACAATTCAATATGATAAATTTGATTGAAGAATATTCAATTGTCATAGAATATCGTTGGATAGACGAATGGTCGTTGGAATATAACGAGCAATTCTATTTGGTGAAAGCGTACGGTGACTCGTTGGCATAGATAGAATTTTCGTTCCAACATACTCTCATCTACACATACAGACATTACCATATGTATTTGCGTAGTGTCGAAGTGTGGAGCAGCTCCAGGTCCGCTGGAGAACGGTGAAAAATTCAATTTCGTCGAATTTCGATTGATGGAACAAACTACCTGACCATATATCTCGTTCAATATATCTGTGTATATTGTGTGCATAATATAAACGTACATGAGATCAAATGTGTGAATGGAGACAGGGTGAATATCCAACCACAAGTTGAAATGTAAAAATTTGATGTCCCAAAGGGAATGAGAAAATACGATTAGAACAATGGCTCAAAATAATGGGCAATTGACTGTAGCATTCTCTCATCATTTCGTTCTCGTATTTTCCCTTGCCTCTCACTGTTTCACTTCGATCCATTCTCTTTTCACAATTGTCAATCGCTGAATTCATATTCATCCATTCAACACGCGATTGCTGATTCTTTTTTCCTCATATTCTACCGTTTGTTTCATCACTGATGATTGTTGTATTATTCTGATCGATTGAACGTGCAAATTTGAGAATTATTCGCTCGATAATTTTGATGAATATCGTAAACGATTGATGTTAAATGTAAAGAACGAAGAGAATTGTTCGGGGAATGAATGAAAATGTTAAAAAAATTATTATTGCAAAATATTTCAACAGAGGATTTTTATTGTTCATTTTGCTTTGATCTCAGACCGCAACAACCCGAATTTATCACATTCATACCTTAACAATCGAAAAGATTTCTTGATGGCTTGTTACTGGTCTTGCATCGTCTTTCAACTACAAGTACTCAAGCGAGTGTACGCCGACTAACAATTGCTATTGTTCGCAAGAATGGATGGCAACTGAACTACCGCGCACATCACCGAAGATTTAGATGAAGGGCATGTGCAAGCATAAAGAATTTCATCTCTACTTCATGTACAACAGCAACACAGACATTTTAATGACCTCCAGAGGTTAATTAGTCACCGAAGATGCGCGAATACTTCATTCTCAATGTTTTATTACGTTCCTAATTTTTTTTCTCATCTTCATCAACGTTTTTCCAAGTTTTCTTTCACATCTACTCCGACATACACTCATTCATTTCAAGTGTTTTCACCAATTGAATATTCATGTTGGGGATTTGTGTATGAAGGTGAAAATGCAGTTGTCTACTTTATCACGACCAACTGGTGCAACGAATGCTACTTGACCTGGTTATGCGATCAATCTCATTGGAATTCTTTTCAACCATCGAATGATGTTGAAAAGATGAAGGGAAGTTGTGTTATTCCTCGTGCCAGAAGTGTTGGATGAGAGGAGAATTGAGATGTGTTAAGTTTATACAGGAGGATTCATTGAAAGAGCAAAATACAGGTCATGTTGGCCCTCGTAATGATGTTGTGCGACACATCACTTTGTTCACGAAATTTTAGTAAGCATAATCAGTCGTTTGTAGGATTCCTTACCCGGTTGATACAATCAATCGAAAATTTACTGTATCAAAATTCACTCTCTGTTGATTATTCTATGGAGAATACTCGGAGGAAAATTTATTGATATTCATAAAATAATTTCATTTGAAACAAACAAATGCACTGAGAGGTTTTGTATCCGTGAAAGAGTAAACAACAGGTTTGGTTTCTCGGGATTTATTCTGAGGAAACTGCAGATGTGATCCAATTCATTCCTGGTTAATTATTACAGTGTACCTAGCAAAATAAATGTTTTGAAATGTATAAGAATATTCAAATGCGAGAAAGTTATTCAACAAGGCGTGGAAGTTTGTTGTTCGCGAATAATTAGATGATGCACGTTCCGTCCACAAGTTTAGAACGAAAATAAGAATTCTATTCACAAATCAGATGAAAATGGCTGAGGTTTGATGCACTTCTTCACTTACCCGCTCACGTATTGACAGTAGAGAAATTTGATACAGAATGATTGAGAATAAAAATTCGTCTCGCGTTTGCATTTACGCATAGAAAGTGTTTCAATTTTTTCTTTTCTTCATGTATTGACAACTACAGTGGAGTTGAATAATGCGACAATATTGTTGTGTGTCTGTCTTATGAGTCTACTTTCTATCTTCATAGTCACACTCGTGTTCTTATACCTCCTTATAACTTTACGGTTCAGAGAATGTGAAAGAGAATAAAGGCATATCAGTTGCAAAGGAGAATCCTATTCAGTGGATTTGTTCCCTTCCACATTATTCTCCGTTTTCCCTTCTTCATATCCTTGTTGACGCAGTAACGAGCACCTTTGTGTTTCTTCTTCCAATTTATTTTTTATACATTTAATTCACTCTTTCTTTCTATTGGTTTTTCCAAGTTATTCTTCTCAGTTGCACGGCGGTAAGCGATTTGAACACAATTTTTTCCAAATCTACATGATTTGAATGATTGCATGAAATAATATCCAAACTGGTCCACCAATCGATAATTGAGAATGTGAACCGAATGAAAAAAATTTAGGATAGAAATTTTGCGGTCGGTTATAATTTCATTAAATGAATTTTCCAATGTGCCGAGATTTATTTGAACGGGATAAAGCAGGTCGTGTTGTTACAATGATGATATTCAACGTACCGACGTGTATTAACTTCATGACAGACGGTGGAATGAAGATGGCACGTGTCTCTCGTATTTCAATGACAACGTGTGTGCGCTCGAGCATCCTCTGTATAATTTAGGTAAAATCATACCATTAATAATCGCATTGCCCTCATACAACACATCTAAACATCTCTAAGTAATCTTGAATTGCATTGAACAATCAGAACAATATCAAACGTATCGATTGGTCGTCACAATTGTACAGAGAATGAGAACAAAAAGAAAAATGAAAGATTACATAAATCTAGTCTAACACTTCATTCCAAGATTCTTCCCATTCACCATTGGGAATTGAGCATCATAAACAATGCGGAAAAAGTTCGATTATAAAACTTTTTCTCATGGATGTATGAGAGAATTGCAAGAACCAATAGCAATACAAGACCTGCTTATTTATATGTGGTGATGTATTTTTACCGGGTGGTATTTTACACCTCTGGTTTGATATTTCAAAGTTAACTGGGTATAGTTGATGTTGTCAGTTGAGAAAGTGAACAAACACCGCGAGAAAAAAGAGGAGAAATTGTGTGTAACTCATATTATGGTGTGGTTTGTATTAAAACTTTTTTGTATGTTCGGGAAAAATATATCAGTTTGCATATTGCTTGTGAGACATGTGCTTACTTCATGGTCTCTTCGGAATAACTTTTATAATTTTTATGTTTGTGGGATACAGATCAAAATATGTTGGACATTATGTTGAGATGAAGTTCGAACTTTGGTGAATTTATCACCACGAATATTATTTTTTTCACCATTTATCTTTCGGTTTGGATTTCTCACTGAAACTTGCAAAAAAAAACGAACACTTGGAAAATTAAATAAACACCAAACACAATAAATCCCATTGTCTTTGATTTCATTACAAATGGAGATAGACAAGCAATGAAAGGTTGTCATGTCAAAATTGGAATTTATTTTAAAAATTTACATAGACAAACTTAATCACCATTTTCACCATCACTTTCCTCGTTGCACTGACATCTCTAATAATACTGAAAGTGAGAATTGAAATGTTAAAGGTTATTTATTTTATCGTCAAGGATGCTTGAACTGTTTTTTCAATATTTTCGTTTCCACCATCTGCACTGCATTCATGAACCTTTTCTTCTATTTTCCTTACACTCACTGCTTTTCGCCACACAATTTCTCTCGCGCCAAGGGTGGTTTCTGTTGAGAGATGTATAGAACGTCAACGACTTCGTATACATTACAACATTGGTTTCATTATATATTCCATGAGCCGCAGCCAAATGACTGTCGGAACCGAAACTTCCGGCACGAATAATCCATGCCAATTTTTTATTTTACTATCTACTCGATTTTCACGAGAGCATTATCTTTCTCCATAGCTTCATAAGTCTGTAGTGATATTGAATTTATACATTGAAGAAGAAGGGAAGATGCAAAAAATAGGGTGGAAAAAAAGAAAGATTGGAATGAAAAAGAAAAACTGGAACTCTCGAAGCTCAGCGGCCGCATCGCGCGCAAATAAAGCCTTTCATTACTTCACTTTATCCGCGCGCACCCGCACACTTCATTTCATTATTTTTGCTTCTCTCTGATTCTCATTAAAAATTGTGTTGCAGTTTCTCTAATTGAATTGCGAAGCAAAGTATCACTCAGGTTGATCCCACAAGGAACGTAAAAAATAAAAAAGGAATGAGAAATTTCATTCAAAGTGATAATTAAAGATATTGATAAGTCGTAATGAAGTATCCACACTTGTATTTGCTCTCATAATTTCTTTAATCTCCCTCATAAATTCATATTATAACCATACAATTAGTAATGTTTATACATTAATGTAGCAGATATGGTGATGATGGTTGGTAGATCATGAGCGAAATATTTCCGCTGTGAAGTTTAACCATATTTGAAGAGTGAATACATCAAAAAAAACTTTCTTGCTTTCAATAAATCATCCAGACCAAATCACAGATACAAAGACATCTCGATAAGAACATTCATTTCGCATCTTTCAGCAAATCAAATGAAAGGAAAATCGATCTATCAACATGTGAAACAATTAAATCGTGTTGTTGGTCTGTTAACTTATAACACGGAAGCTTTCATAAAGTCGATCATGCGATGGTTCAATTCCTCCAATAAAAGATGCCGTGGGCGAGGGTTGAGCAAACAGTTCACTTCTATTTCTCTTCATTTTCCATCGAATATAACCTACCACATAGCGCCATGTACATCAGTGAAGTCACAGCCACATACTCCCGTGCAAACACACTGTATCCACTTCATAGTACTTCGACAACTCCACTGTATCTCCAATGAAGCATTTTCTGACACAACTTTTATCTTCTCTTGATGTCAACTCATTGAAACAGATGGTTACATCTATCTTCGGTTATTTTCAAACAAGCACATGCAAAAACACTTTACTCTCAGTTTTATTTTCATTATGCAAATTGCTTTCCTGATGTGACAATGAATTTGATCAAGTTAGTTATCCAACTGACTAAATATTTCTTTCCAGATCACTCAACCACCACTCGACATTTTTAATATCAATGAGAGTCTACATCTTGCCACAGAACACTCACATCAATACATAAATTAATATCCTGTGGTGCATTTAATCTTAATGCAATGCAGCTGATGATGATGAAGTGGAGAATTTGAGGTAGAAGGTCGAGTATATTCTTGAGCTGTTGATTGATGAACAAACGTTTCGATGTGCAGTCTTGCATTGCGCGTTGCTTCAAGATAGACAACGAAGGAATGGGCTTTGGTGGAACAAATGTCGGAATGCAAATCGACTCAGTATATGGAGAGAAAGAAGAACAAGTTGGAGCCCACGACTGACAAAGCGATGTAATCACGATCCACGGCGAGGTAATTAGTTACAAGCTCCAACCACCGGCTGAACAGTAGATTACATCAATTTTTCTCAACGCATAGAGTGTAACGTTCATTATTATGTGGATCGATATAAAAGTCTGGAGAAAATTCTTCCTCCATCATCCAAAAGCATAATGAAAAAGAAAAAAAAATTATCCAACTGCTTTGAAAAGTTTTCTGTAGCGCGCACTCATTTCACGAAAGCTCCAGCATTTCCTGACGTTTCCGCTTAGGAATCATTGGAATATTGGACATGCACACTTGCATACAACAACGGAGAAACATTTTAATTGCTTTAGTTTGGCAGTGTGGAGGAAAAAATCGTGATTTCGAGGGAGAGAGAGAGTGATGTGACAGGAAATTTATCCGTCCCAATTTATAGAGATGGTGATGATGACGAACTTCTTTCTGATTCAACAACGACAATGTAGGTCAATTGAACGTATTTTATTTTTCAGTCTTTTTATTCCGTGCTTTTTTTCATAGTCTGGCAGTGTCGTTGATTTGCGTTTTTTCCTTCAACTGCCGAGACGACAACCGAAACGTTTTCTCCATTTCCGATAATTCCAACGTGTAATATCCGTTCAACTTGTGAGAGTGTATCAGTCGTATGATTGCACTTGCGTTCGTTTTTGGAACGTCATTATAATTGTAGGAATATCATAAAAATTGATGGACCGAATCAATTCCCTGTATGGAAAAGAATTCAAACATCTTTCTCCCAATACAACTGAATCCACAGGTGAATTTCATTCCTAAAAGAACGTCCACCTAAAATTCTCCTAACAATTCTTCATTATAAAACGAGAGTGTCAAGTACGAGTTATTTAATGATTACACCTGCCAATAAAACAGTGAACAGGAGTATCCACGCATATATCACCAAGTCTGGTTGAACATGTCGGACGATACAGTCCAATATATTACACAGATAGCCATGCTAATTCGACTGCCGTAGCGCGTGGTACACCCGAGTGACCGCCTTTACTACCTATGTACGTAGCCATCAAATTCCCCATCGCAACGGTACTAAAATCTATTCAACACATAAACCAACACATGTCGCACACATATGACTTCTATATCTGTATGATTCACGATTCACCACATACCCTTATCCTTTCTGTATGCATATGCATCTGATGAATCCCACTGTGGTGACCACATACGCGCACTCATCAGCAACTGCCCCAACTCAGCGACTATTAAGTAGAAAGCCAATGAGATTAATAATTCTCGTTTGTATGCTTGGTATAGGTGAGAGTCACTATGTGGTCATATGGAAATTAATCAAATTATTTGATGGAACGGTATCGTGAAAATAATTCTTGATGATGAAATAGAAAAAGCTGGTTTTGGATTATTCAATAGGAGTTGACCGAATAGGAATGAATGAGGTTCGGTTACGGCTTTGATCATGAATGGAGTTTCATCATTGTTTCATCAATTGAAATTAAACCAATCATTCGAGTTAAGGTTGGTGTGTATTATTGATTTATGATGTCTATATATTCAATTATGGAATGGAAAACCTTTGTGGGTGTTATATCATGGATTCATGTTTCATATTGGAGATGCAAATAAATATTGTGGATTATTGGTGAACGAGAATGGCAGTTATTGCGGTACACACAGTTGTTTGACTCTATTTCTTTGATCAAAACTGTTTTTTGCACGTTCTGGAATGCGCGGAATTAGAATGTCCAATTTCCATCATGGATATAAATTAAATGAATGACTATCAGATCATTGTAACAAATACATCAATCAAGTTTAATTAAGAAGTTCAATTCAATAAAAATCGCGCTGTATAGAGAATGAATTTCTGATTAAAGGGAAAGTGATTGATGAATTTTCAGAAATTGGTAATCACCACAGGACATGTCAATTAATGAAAACTGTGAACGAAAAGGAAAGAGAGAGTTTTTGGGATTCATTGTATGTTCGGTATAAGTTGGAACGTTATATGAAAGGGACACGATAGTTTGTGGAAAGTTTGTAGAATTTTAGGATCGATCCTTACGAGAACTCGTTCGTAACCAGCGGTCGATTTGGTTCGTAATTACAATTCGAACAAAGTTATGTCGTCGTTGTCGTCGATGTCGTCGTCGTCGTTGTCGTCGTCGTCGTCAGATAGAGACCAAGGGAGATGTGTCAAGTATTTAATCAGAGTCTGGTCGAGCCTGCGTGAGACAATAGATGATGCGACCATCCTCCTCAACTCAAGTCAAACCTACTATGACTAGGGGTGCAATTATGTCGACCTCATTTCAGAACAGCTTCACTTCACCAGTGTGCATTGTCCCATCATTCTCAACATTCCACTTCGTTCGGTTGCCTACCCAAAACTTGATTTTCACTCAGCCCCATCCACACATAAAGTCACTCAACATCATGTTTATGATTAATTAATTATTTCTCATCTGACTGAATTTTCAATATAGATGAATGGTAAAAAATTTCACGATCCGAAATTGTCATGTCTGCTTTGAAAAATATTCAATTAAAAAATGTTGTGTGTTGCTCTCCATGAAATAATTCAATCAACAACATAACATCTACGCAGACTATTCTTGAACCCTAAAATGCGACTCCAATTCAATCAAAATTTCAGTCTCATCAGTCTCTCACATTCCTGCTCAGCCATCGTATTCAAGTCCCTCATGATGAAGAATTTGTATTGAAAATTGACAGCGCGACTAATCCACTTCTATAGGCAAAGGTTTTACATCTTTCCTCATTTTTCCATCGCATCTTACTCCCATTAGAGCTGTGGTACTCTATGGAAGCACACAAAGTCTGTGGCTTCGTTCAAATTCCGCGGAGAAAATAAAAACAAAAATGAACAAACAATAAAGTAGAGAAGGGAAAACTGAAGTGGGATAATACTTATGTCTCCTTCCAAATATTCATGCACAATTCTGTGTTGCAATCAAGATAATTAATATCTGTGAAATCGACATTGAAAATTCATCAAACTCTACGACAATCGCAATACGGGAATGTTCGTGATTTCACATGATGGTGAAATAAAAAACATTACTGGGCGACATGCCAAATGACGGATGACGAAATATCACTGGGGAATATAATGCGCGTTTGACACTCGTTCTGTCACCCTCTCTCCAACATTTGTGGCAGTGCTAAAACATAAACCCACCCACGAGCGTATGATTGTCTGTCAATTATTTATGATTGGCGCCAATTTGTCCAATATTGAAGTTAAACCCCATTGGGACACGAATGCACGCCGAGATATTACCAATTGTTGTAGGGTCCTCATCACAAATAGTTTCCTAAGTGTGCACAGTGGTGTATTATTGCGCTTCATGAATGTCATATTTTTATTCATCAATATAAATTCATTTTTGATACCTGCCAGAATGTCATTCAAAATCAATTGTCGAAATTTGCTGGCAAATTTAGTTGAATAAAATTTTATATGAACTCCTACCCAAATTCTTATCTAAATTTCTGACAGGAATTAAAATAAAATTACATGGGAAACTTTTCTCATATAATATTGTTTTCCCTTCATATTCTAAAATTATGCAAACAATAACACCTGCTCCCACTTCATTCCATGAATATTCATAATGAGAAAAAACAAGAGAAACGCCATTAAAAAATGTAGAATGAACTCACCAATTTCTCCGATGTTGGGATGAAAAGCGTAGTTCATAGAATCACTATGAGAGACTTCTGTTCATAATAGTTTATCTTTACCTTTCCAGTTGCTTAATCAGTCTTCCCGCTCACACGTTTTCCAAGTCTTCACACAGAAACCACAACACACTCGTCACAGTTGTCTGTGATAAAATTTGTTTATTCTTAACTCTCACAGCATCGCGAATTTTCCCGGAAATAGTCTTGACAATTATTGTTCCCAATTGGATTTTCATGTCCAACAATTCATACAAGTTCATTCAAACACGAATTATCTCTTCGTTTCATGTTTTTTGTATTGAATCCTCGTATGGAATTCTCCACAAATTCTCTCATTTTTTCAGTCTCTGATCACTGGATTTTTGATATTTGATTATATTGCATCATTTAGGATAGCGTTAGGACGTGTTTCAAACTTTTATCATGAGAAATGCCTTGAGGACGTGATGAAGATCGAAAACAAACGCAACGCTGCTTCGTAAACACAGTTCCCGCACACGATTACGTCACGTGGTCACAACTTCGAGCGCGCCACTGCTTTTTCACGAATTGTTCTTGGAGTCTGTATACGAATGTTATCGTTACACTCAATTAACACAAAGTCCTTCGTTAATTTCTACATTGTTGAATTTTGTGACCAACAATTTTCATATACCACAGATTGAACTGGCAATTATGTCTCACATCCAGATGCAGGACGAACCCAAATCAAAGGAGAGGAAATTAAATGTTGTGATGTTTAGAAAGACAGAAAGATATAGTGAGAGAATTTTCGTAACGTTCAATGTTAACAATAAAATATTTGCTTTCGATTAATTCTTTTCAAATTTTATTCATAATCTTTTAATATCGTTCGCCAATGAAGAATCCAATCGGTCTAATCACCAATCAATTCATCTTCATATCCATTTTGCAATTCATAAATATTTTCCTATGTTTAGTTCATCTGTTTTTCGTATATTTCTGGTACAAAGAACCTCTCATGATCGTCATGATGATGTTGCGATCATGAATTACGGATTGAGATGTTTGTCTGGCTCGCTGTGAAGAAAAGGAACAATGAAAAATTTTATTCTGTATATATGAAACGAATGAGGTAAACTCCGGGACACGTCCGAACACGAACCGTTCGCCAAACGCACTGAGAAATTCGTCGGGCGGTTTGCCGGTGACGTAAACTTTCTCACTCTGTCTATTACGCTCTCTATTGCGCTCGTGCAATTTGAAATTCGGAATGAGCATGCGCCACCAGTCGTTGAATACGACGGTGGTAGTGGTTGGTGTAAAGGGTGAATATAGTGAGGAGGTAAATTGTGGGGGATCAGCGAGGGTGGTGTTGCATTTCCCCTTCAATTCCTTCCCAGTCTCTCCACGAACTGTTGGGCGAGAGGAGATTTCTCTGTCACACTCACATTTTTATTTATATATATAAATGCGATGGATGTGTATGAACTCGCTCGCATTCTGCATCTCCTGTTTCTCGCATGTGACGGCGTAGTTTTTCGTTTGCATTTTTATCACATTCACACAATTTTTTTTTTTTTTTTCAATTCCTTTCGATTTCTCTTCATCTGCATCGTTTTATTATAATGTTAAGATTTTGTCTCCATTACTTAACGTGTTCATTATTCATTGACTTCATAGTTCTTTGTATTTCAGTATAAAAATCATGAACAGTTATATTCGCTAATGACGTTCACCACATCGTTCATAAATTTTTCTTTCTGGGTTAAGACATTAAGCATTGTTGGTGTTATAGCAAATTACTCCCATTATTTATGACAGGGAATATATTTACAGTCGTAAGAAATATTTAATCACCGCACAACTGCCAAAATCACTCATATAAACGCGCATTGATTTTTACACAAAGAATGAAATCTCCACTCACATATTGCATCTCAGTAGATTGGAGATTGCCTAGAGGATTTTGCCTTCACTAGTTCATAGCTCAAGGGTAAATCGAAAATGTTTCTTTATCACAAACACAACACAAAGAGCAGAGTCTTCTTGCGCAATTGTTCCTGATTGTTGACCACGTACGAGGACACGTCAATGTGTACGAACTATCAAAAATTGATAACAGTAAACTGATAAAAATACATCCACATTCTGTGCTTTTGTCACAAGCCATTTGCATTTGTCAAAATTGAAAGTATTGAAGGTAAATTGTAAAGACAATTTAATATCGTACGACTGATTGCTTTTCTATCCAAGAAAATGGGAGAGGTCCAGATCTTTCATTTACTAAATTTTGTTTTCCTTTCTTTGTAGACACGAATATCAATGTTACACTGATAGAAAAAATAACTTGATTCAAGAAGACTTTTTTCTTCAAAATTCCATTCTTGTTTCAAACTATCCAATTTTCTCTATTCAAAAATTAATCTTCTCTTCAGCGAAGCACTCAATTGTTTTCAATCAAAATGGACATTTATTTCGCCCAAGAATTTCTTTCTCTTGGATTTCTTTTCTTTAATTAGGTT
>JABMBR010004999.1:0-19141 GCA_018881525.1 Meteorus sp. PSUC_FEM 10030008
TTCAAGAAACGGGTAAAATCATCATCAATTGTTAAATCAAATCAAACAATTATCTATTCCCAGTGTTCAACTCGCTAGTTCAAATTTCGAGCATCAAATTCGCCTCGAAATAACGTTCCGGACATAACAATTATACATAAATTAATTTGGTGGCAGCGGTGGGATCGCTTGCTTGAGGTGTAAACGTGAAAAAGTGCAAGTTATCAAAATATAATCGTGCGAAGCGACTGGTGACTCATAAAAAAAAGGTCACAAATCATCAAATCACAATTGAAATGAATACTTCTGAAACAATCGGAGTCTACCATCATCAAACAAATCATCATTTGAACGAGAATCAAATCAAATCCGTTCACGGAAACTTCGGGAAAATCATTGAAAAATCGAATTGCAATAACAAAACATCGTCACCGGTGCGTTGAGTCAGTATCCAGAGACAACTGTCAACGTCACCCGTGCTTTATTCCTATTCCAACAAGAGTTCACCATCATCATTTCTGCATCAACTCAACAATTGCACATCATCATCATTACATTTGAGGGTTATATTGTTCATTGTAAGTTGATAAGTTCATTCCTTCAACCATCTCTTTCTTTCATTTATCTCATACTTCTGACAAATTTCTTCTAACTCTATCTCTCACATCAATCTCATAAAATGGCAGAAAGCGGCGAATTACCGTATAATCCAGCTTTTCTCGAAAACATAGAAAATCACGGGGAAGTCGCACCCATCGATTTGCTCGCTCTAATAAAACTCACTCGAAACGATAGTAAGCAAGAAATGAAAGTCGCTGAGGCACGAATTAGCGAAATAAGACATCAATTGCAAAACCAACAAGGAATTCTAGCTAACGTGTCAACAGCTTGTACTAAACTTTCCAGTCGTATAGCGATGACTAGTACACCGCAACGTCAAAATAATTTTTCAGAACCAAGTAGTAACATGATTAGTAGAGATGAACCATGTAATCTCGGGTCAGACGCGAATCAACCACAATCTACACAAGAAACAGAATACACAACGCGTCTCTCTCCTAAAGATTATCTTCAGTCCATTCCCCATTTTGATGGCACATCAGATAGCTATGATTCAAGTGAATTCATAAACCATTGTTTGAGAGCCAAAGAATACACACCACCGTATGGGAAACATGAAATTCTAATTCTTTTAATAGGTAGACTCAGAGGTGGAGCTTTGAGACGTGTCAATATCACTAAACCGCGAAAGATCGACGATTTGATTCATTGCTTGAAAGATTCTTTTAACATTCAACAATCATACGCTGCTTTGTATAACGAAATGCAAAATTCAGAACAAAAAATGGGTGAAAGTATAAATAGTTATGTCGTAAGAACAGAAGAATTATTATCGAAACTCCAAAAACAATTGAAAGTGACGAATTTACCAGATAAAGAAATGAAAGAAATAGTCATGTCACAAGATGTAGTGAATTCATTTCTCCAAGGTCTTCTACCATCTTATTTAACTCATCTTCGCATGGCAATATTCCCTGATTTGAAATCGGCAATCGCAGAAGCACAACGAATTGAAGATCACCTCGCTGCTTTTCCCCGCTTACGACAAATTTCATCATCTAGAAATGTTCATACAATTGATGTATCAGGATCTTTTAACACCAATTCAAATGGAAACATTATGTCAAAACCATAATGTAATTATTGTGAACGCTATGGACATCTCGCTGACGCATGTTTCAAGAAACAACGTGATACAAATTTTAATGCTGGTTATCAACGTAATCAGAATTTTAACCAACAAAGATCATCGCAACCACGAAATAATTATCAAAATTGGAATTCTCAACAGAATCGCAATAATCAAAATTATTCAAGAAATCATTCAAATAGAAATTTTCAAAATAATAACTCCAATTCAAGAATACCACGAAATTATCAAACTCAACAAAATCAATTGAATTCACGATCAAATTATGTCATTTCTTCCAATACTCAAGATAATAATCAACAAACATGTAATTATTGTAAGAAACCTGGACATATGATTTCTGAATGCCGTAAACGCATTGCGAGAAATCAATATCAGGCCCAAGACAATTTGAAGGTAAATAATCAAACGAATTCGGGAAACAAGTCGCACCCTCAAGAGATAGGCACGATTGCGAGGAGAAACGACAAGCTGAATACGCGTCCAACAACTCAAAATTCGAATTTGCAAAATCAAATCAGACTCGTATCAAATCAAAGATCATAAATGATCATTTCCAATTACCGCAAGATACAATTTTCAGTGACATCTGTAGCGCAGAGTGCAAAATACTAATCATTCCCGCCTACCAATCACCGTCGATCCTCATACACGCTAGCGAATTGAAATCGAGTCATGGAAATTTTCTCATAAATACGGGATCTGAATTGAATTTGATAAAGTTGAGTGAAATAAAAGATCAAACCATCATAGATGAAACAATAACATATGAATTGAACGGAATTTCTAGAAAAGAAAAACCGAGAACTTTGGGACAAATTAATCTGTCGATAAATAATACAATCAATGCTTTTCATGTTATTCCTGATGTATTTCCGTTAAAATACCCAGGAATCATTGGAACAGAATTCATGCACATCAACGGAGGTCAGATAGATTACAAAAAGAAATTAGTAACGTTCAATCATATCACGTATCTATTTCAAGGCAAAGAGCAATTCACATTACCAGCCCGACGGAAAATCATAATGTTCGTACGATTGTCAGACGATAAATTGAGTGAAAGATATATTACAAAAATTAATTTCACACCTGGTGTTTATGCTGGAGAATCAATTGTAACAAATAATAATGGAATAGCGAACATTTGGGCGATAAATACAGCTACAAATGATATTACAGTAGATATTCCAGTTGTTCCATTATATCCATTCGAAACAAGCGATGAAGAAACTGAATCAATGAATAAATCGAAAACTGAACTTGAATTTGGAGGGAAAAGTCGTGTAGAAAGAATTTTAGAGACATTAAATCTTGATTATTTGAATGAAGAAGAAAATGGAGCTGTTCAAAAGCTCATAATGAACATGCAGGTTTATTTCATCTTCCGGGTGAATTGTTACGTTCAACAAACGCAACAACTCATCGTATCAATACAACAGATAATATCCCAGTTCACACTAGACAGTATCGTTTTCCGCAGTATCAAAAAGTAGAAGTCGAAAAACAAGTTCAAGATTTAATTAAAATGGAAATAATTCAACCATCTGCATCACCGTATAATTCACCATTATGGATCGTTCCAAAGAAACCAGATTCACAAGGAAATAAAAGATGGAGATTAGTCATTGATTATCGCAAGTTAAATGATAAAACAATAGGAGATGCATATCCTTTACCACTCATAAACGACATTTTAGATCAGTTAGGCGGCGCAAAATATTTTTCCGTATTCTATTTAGCGTCTGGATTCCATCAAATCTCCATGCATAAAGATGATAAAGAGAAAACTGCATTTACGACACCGTATGGTCATTATGAATTTAATCGAATGCCTTTTGGATTGAAAAATACTCCGGCAACTTTTCAAAGATTAACGGATTTAACTCTTAGTGGATTACAAGGAGATGAATTACTCGTATATCTTGATGACATTGTAATATACGCTAGATCAATTGAAGAACATAACATCAAATTCAAGAAATTCGCAGAAAGATTGAGACAGGCAAATCTTACATTGCAAACCGAAAAATGCGAATTCTCCAGAACAGAAGTCAAATATCTAGGTCACGTCATTGGTAGGAATAGTGTGAAACCTGATCCAGCAAAGATGAAGGCTGTTGAAGAATTCAACATTCCAAAGAGTAAAACTAACGTCAAAGAATTTCTAGGACTGTCAGGATATTATCGACGATTTATAAAAGATCACGCATACATTGCCAAACCATTATCTGATCCCACTAGCAAAGATGAACCTTTCGAATGGACTGAGCGTCATAATAAATCATTCGAAATAATACGCAATCTGTTATGTGAGTATCCTATTTTACGATACCCCGATTTTACAAAGCCTTTCATTGTGACGACGGACGCGTCAGGTTACGCTGTAGGCGCAGTATTATCGCAGGGCGAAATAGGTGAAGATTCACCGGTTTCATATGCATCGCGAGTCTTAGGAAAATCCGAGAAAAATCATTCAACAACAGAAAAAGAAATGTTGGCTATTATCTTTGCGTTGAAAACATTTGGACCCTATTTATATGCCAGCAAGTTTACTATGATCACCGATCATCAACCATTAGTATGGGTCCATAATTTCAATGATCCAACTTCAAGAGTTATGAGATGGCGAGAAAAAGTAAACGATTTCGATTTCGACATACAATATAAAGCAGGAAGAATAAATACCAATGCTGATGCATTGTCGCGCAATCCCGTCAGTAAAGCTGAGCCAAGAGAATTATACATGGCCAAGGTTACGTGGCGAAAATGCAAATCATCAAATGAAACGTTGGAAGGTAACCCGACAGAAGCCGAGGCACAAGAGACTGATCCGCGCATCATTTCTAATCAAGAAACACATCATTGGAATGAATTTGTCAAAAACATTAAGATGGCTAGAGCGTCAAAAGCCGAAAAGAATAAAAAGTCAAAGAATCAATCAAACCCAAGCGGTAATCAATCATCAATGGGCCCAGCGAGTCCAAATCTTACTCAAGTTTCAACGGATCAAGCAAATCTAAATCAAGCATTGACGAGTCAACCAATCAATCAAATCATTCCAATCAATCAAGAAGTAATGTCGAAGGAAGAAGATAATACAAATAATCAGCCATCTCAAACATCAAATGTTCCAAAAATCGTAGAAAACCAAGAAGAAAAAGCTATAAAGAAGCAAAAATCTCATCAAAAACATCCAATGCAATTACGATCCCAAAAAAGACCACATAAATCATCATCATCACCTCCTACAGACGATATGACGTCCAAATCCAAGAATAAGAAAAGCAAAAGAACTGATAATACTACCGACGCTAACATAAACTCAAAGAGTCATTCAACTAAAGCGAACTATGATTCATCATCATTTAAACAGCGACGCGAGTCCATAATAATCACTAGTTCCGACGATGAGAGTTCCTCAAGGGAAGAAAGATTTTCAGATGAAATGGATATTAATTCGCGAGAATTAGACTATAAATTGAACATTGAAAATAAAAAAGATAGCAATGAAATGGAAATAGAAGAAACGCATGTTGGAGGTATACTAGATGCTAATGAAATTTTGGAAAAATCTGGAAAATCGAAGAAATTATTAACTAGAGGAGAGCGAAATTCATTGAGAAAGTATTATTCAATGTCAGAAAAAAGTGGACATGATAATATATCGATACTCAGTCCACCTAAATTGAAAGTACATATTCCAAGAAGAAAAGAATCATCCGATGAATTACCGGACAGAAGACCCGTCGGAACTGACTCTGAGAATACGGAGGCTAAAACACATATTACCGTCGCAGATATCCATCCAATGTCTGAAATTAAAGATCAGGTGTCGAATAATAATGGTAGAAAGGGGAGAAAACGTCATAGGGAACATAACAGCGTGAGTACTCAATCAGCTGTTACTGATAGTACGTCACCGCATGAGATTGCGAAGAAGAGCGCAAAGATAGAAAAAACCTTGGGAGCAACACACAAGCCTCCCTCCATGCCAACTAGCCTTGACGACATCGCTGCAGCTCCACTCGTATCTGACAATGTAGTAGAGTCTCACGGACGAGAGCGCGCCGCTCTTACGCCGCTACCCCGACTGATCACTGAGCGACATTCTATAGATATACAATCACATGCTTCTAGCTCGCCGCGTACTCACAGCAATCCGACAATTAAAAATTACTCCCCATTGAATTCGCAAATAGACATCAATTCTTCAGATTCGGGAACCGAATTCGACGAAGAAGGAATTACACAAAATAGTAGAAATGAAACAATGAACTTAAGATTTAACAATGAAAATTATGTTCTAAACTCAACAACAAATTCCCATTCATCCACTTCTGATATGGATGTTGTTGATGATATAAATGAAAATAATCAGATAGGTAATAACAATCGAGCGATCGTAATTCGAGAAAATATATTACTTCCAACGAATATTATTGAAACTGATGATGATATTGAAATGCGAAAAGATAAATTCATTCGTTTCATATACAACAACGGTGATCCGACGGATACCGCTGGAAAGGAATTCATGATGAAGAAATGGTTACCAACAAAACTCGAAGATACAAGACACGAAATGAGTAACGTAATAGTAAATGTATTGAGAGATAAAATCATTTTTGCAATTGTTATCAAGGATAGAGAATCTGATGTGATGAATAGACAAGATCTAGAGAAAGGATTCATTAATTTAGTACGAAGAATGAAAGAATATGGTGTCACAACAGCTAATATTTCACAAGGAAAGAGTAATCTTGATCATAACGCATGGAGACATATGAGAGCATTATTTAGAACAATATTATTAACTCTCGATATTAAAATTACAGTTTGTCATGACAAAATAATATATCCAACAAGAGAACAAATTCCAAACATCATTAAAATCAATCATGAACCACCTTGTGCAAGGCACAAAGGAGTTACCAAAACATATGATAGAATTAGAGCTCAATATTTTTGGGGATACATGAGGAATGATATCGAAAAATTCATCAAGAAATGCGTTAGTTGTCTGAAAAAGAAATTGATTCGAATAAAAACAAAACAACCTATGATTTTGACAGAAACATCGATAAACGTTTTTGACAGAGTATCTTTGGATATTGTTGGAGCACACAAAATATCAAAAAGTGGAAACAAATACATTCTAACGATGCAAGATGATCTGTCCAAATATTGTTTAGCAGTGCCTATTTCTGATTTCACCGCAGGAACTATTGCACAAGCATTCGTAGAACATTTTGTATTGAAATTTGGACTAATAGGTGCAAATATTGCCCTATTTCAGATCATTCACGATGACTATCATCAACCACCTTCTGTTGCTAATCAGTATCATGACTAATATCGATCATGGATCTACTATAATCGCATACGATTGTGAAGCACCTAACGCCAACATGACTACGTTCTCATTAAACAAGATCCAGGAGTGTAATATACCAATCAGAGATCCGGTAACTACAACAACAACAATCCAACTTCTTCAAACGGATGAATATGCGACTATTCATGTCCAGCAATGTAAGGTAGAAATACATCGATCAATTTATCATAGTTGAATGCACTCCCACGTGTCAATCGTATCTAATGGAGACATAGAATACTTGATGGAAGTTTCTAGATCGCAATGCCAAGAAATGCACAATACTCGTGCATTCAAATTAAAAGATCGTTTAATTAATGACATCAAAGTGAATGCTACTACAAGTAGTCCATTGAAGTTAGCAGGGAAAGTTGATAGTGAAGGTAATTGTAAAGGAGCTAAATTCGCAGATTCTTATGGGTCATGGGAAGATGTAGTAGTGATAGGTAAAATATTCATAACTTTACAAGATTATTATACTGTTGTTAAAACAGAAACCAACGAAATATTCCTTAGATCGGGTGTTAGATGCCGTTATAACGAGGAAACATGCATGGACATTGATAATGGTAATTCATTTTGGAATCAAATTGAGTATTCTAAATGTAATTTGGACGGACTTTCGTTGATTTATCAAGGTCAAGCCGAAAGAACAAGAGACAAATCAGCAAATAGATATGATCAAGAATTCTATACAGTAACTTCAAATGATTATACTTTCGCGCTTCCATTGAAAGGGAAACTAGAGATCTGCGCTTATGCATTTCGTCGGACTGAACACCCGCAGTTATTCATTTATGATACCACCAACACGCCTATGCTACAAAAGAAAATCGGAACCGATTCTAAAAAACATTGACCTCTTCACTTATGCAAATGCCAAATTCGTATATTCAGCCAGACATCTGAAAACTCAAATCATCGAGTTATACAATGATATGATAATGCAACAATGTAAATTAGAACGCAAACTGATGAATAGTGCAATGATATTGGCTCATTCATCACCTGCGGAATTCGCATATCACATTATGAATGCTCCCGGTTATATTGCTCATACATCCGGAGAAGTAGTAAGAATAGCAAAATGTGTACCAGTTGACGTTAAAATCAGGAAAACAGATACTTGTTTCCAAGAATTGGCAGTTACTAGAGGGAATACTTCATTGTTCATGAAACCAACCACACACATTTTGGTTCATACTGGTACACAAATCCTATGCAATGACTATCTTTCACCTACATTTTTCGTAAATAACGCATGGATTCGAATTATGCCACAATTAGCACCAGCGAATAAACCAATAGAATTCATTCCTGAGACACACAACTTATGGAATTACGTTGATACAGGAAATTTAATGGATTCAGGAGTATATGCAACCGAAGATTTGAACAAATTGAGCGAAAATTTGATGTTCCCAATCGAAGAACCAGCAGTTCTACATGCCATTGCTCGTGGAGCAATGAGACAAGATAACGTAAATCAAGGTGTTGACCTAGGAAATATGGTTACATTTGAAAAATTACAAAATAAATTCGGAGCAACAATGGGAATTATTAGCAGATTATTCCACACAGTCGGTCGTTGGTCAAACTTTTTCTTTGGCGCATTTATTGTTTTCAAAGTCATCAAATTCATATTCGATACCATCTTCCATGGAATCGCACTTTTTAATATTTTTGGTTGGAGTGTCAAATTAATGGGCGCCGTCTGGGATTCGTTAACTCATCTCTTCATTCATTTCCATAGAACAAATAAAAATTCTGAAGAAGACGTAAAATTAGGACGAATGAATGACGAATCAACTCATAAAATACATCAAGGGAAGCAAGAATCGAATGAGCTAGTGAAAGTACACATGAATCCATTACTTAATGATCCATGTAAACAAAATTGAAAAACCAACTAAGATAATCTGGGTAAATGAACCGAACCGCAATTCTGTCTCAGGTATATATTCATGGATTGATGACCCAGTGACATCTATGAATCCCCGTGACATTTGCGTTATAGAGAGTATGGGCGGAACGCGCGCCATGAACCACGCCATTCCGAAACCACAGCCAAACAGCGATGTTAGCGCGCCAGTAGAATGCGAACAAAAGTCTAATTATACATAAAGACGCGTTCGCCAGATACGACAAGAAGGAGAAAAAGAGAAACACGAAGGAATCGAGAAATTTTGAAAGAATTAATTATAAAGATAATTAGTTGGAAAGATAAATAGATAACACCTGAAAATGATAAAATGAAAATAGATTAAATGAAAAAAAGATAATAGCGGAAAATACATTTCAAAATTGATAATTGTATCGAATAATTACCATGAACGTAATTACCCAACATTATAGCCATAAACACAATACGACGAAGTCCCATTATGGAAATATTAACTAACACCTGAAATAGAAAGAAAAGGAAAATGGAAGGACAAAGGGAAATTAACATCTAAAATGAAACTATCAACCAAGAAATACAGTTCCAAAAGATAAAATTATATTGAATTGAAAACAACAATTAAGAGGAAGTTATTAAACGAAGAATTCATTTTAAAATGCATAAATTATATTGAAAAAGAAATCGAATTAATTCAAGGAATTATCGCACGGCATGCTGCAAGCGAATATAATACTGACGATAATAATGTTGAGAAAAAATAATGATAAAAAAAAGAAAAGGTAAATGAAATTCGTTGTTGGGATAGAAGAAAATATGAAAATATGTAATTGATCCACATTATGAGAATTAAGGACAGAAACACCACTCAAACGGATAGAGTGCCACAAATCATCTGATGGGTGTGGCTCGCCTCACCGTCCCTGATGCATCCAGTGGATGCCGAGAAAATCAAAGTCC
Source organism: Meteorus sp. PSUC_FEM 10030008 (assembly GCA_018881525.1). Taxonomy (NCBI): domain Eukaryota; kingdom Metazoa; phylum Arthropoda; class Insecta; order Hymenoptera; family Braconidae; genus Meteorus; species Meteorus sp. PSUC_FEM 10030008. The sequence continues at coordinate 9,928 of JABMBR010004999.1, forward strand.
TCGTAATCATCGAAGGACTCAAATAAATAATCATTTATCCAATTGTTTCCTTGACGTAGCCTTTTTCAAAAATTACTACGGTCAGCCATCAACCATTTTGGCACATGGCCCACAAAAACATAGTTGGAAGAATAGTGCTGGAAAGAAAGAAAAATACATGAACATCAAGTTGAAAAAAAAAAGGAAAAAAGAGAGGCACCAAAATAAACTAACAATACTTACAAATTTAAACTGGAGTATCTTCACCACCATGCACTGTACGCGATGCAGGAAAATGGATGAATGTGATGGATCCATATCTGTCACCGAATAATACTTATCGCAGAAACTTGGGGCTCTGATCAGTCGATGAGATAATCCAAGAGGCACCAAAGCATAATGAAGGATAAAATCAAAACCGGAAACCTGAGAAAATAATCCAAATTAGAATACGTACACACAAATCCACTAAAATAATACACGTACCGGAGCCATTGAATTCTTTTCGCACATACTGGATTGCTCTTTGCAACAACACTAACGACCAGGGAACCACGAATGATGAAATAACTTCCAGTAAACTACGTGAGAACCGAAGGAAACACACACAACTTAATGCATATAAAATTATCTACCACGAGTACTCATGAAAAGTGTCGAATCAACAATGTCACTCACTAACCCAAAACACAAATGACGCATAGCCCCTCTTGCGAAACAATTATGGCCGAGCTGAGATTAATATTCTTAATATACATTCGAAGAGATACCAGAATGATATCTTGGAATTTCGAAAAAAACAAAAAAAAAGGAAAAAAAAATCAAGAAGAATAGTGAATTAAAGTAAATTAAATTCGGTTGATGCAGAGGGGAAAGAGGGGGACGAATAAGGAAAAGGATCAGAGAATTCCAACCATAATGGAAGAAAAAAGGGGGTAATATCACTTTAAAACAAATGAAAGACAAACCCATAAATATAAATCACTGATTATATATATCGAATCATTGGACACAAAAGAAATGAAATTGATAATTAGACATTATTAGTATAATGGAGGATTAACCTTTGTTTTTTTCATCATGGAATTCAAACGCTTCTATAAAATGAATAAATATTAGATGATTGGCTCCACGCGGGGTGAAACCAATCATCTACGGGATGCCCCCCCCCCCCCAACGACCCTCCTGCATCCAACGGATGCCGAGGAAGTCGAAATCCTCGACATCACAATTGGACAATTTGACCAATTCTTCCTGGAACCAAAGGTTATATTGGTGTTGTTCTCGGCGGTTGATACGCCGCTCCGCCATTTTCGCAATAGGAACATGGCCCTCCAATCTCGTTTTCGGCAGATGATGCTGTAACAGATAAAGAAAATTGACGAGTTAATAGAAGAATCGAGTCGGGTGGGCCGTCAGAAAAAAAACAGATAAATGCATAATGCGATACTTACACGACGGTGATATAGAAGAACCGTGACAATTCGCTGTAGCGAATTCGAAAATTCAATAAGATGGACAATCTCCCAGTCCGTAATTAAGTCGGCTATCAAGGGCCAGTGACTCTCCTGGCAAAACCTCCAGGCCATAGCGACCAAGAGGTTCACCCCATGCAAAATATAGGCAAAAGAGGGGATCTAAAAAAAATCACGAGGGAAATAACTTAGGAAATAACGACACTATTAATCGAGAACTATAATAAGGAACACCTCCTGGGAAGTACTTACTTTGAAGTTCATCATAAAACCAATCTTATTTTCCTGGCGGAGATCCTTTGCACAACACACTTTTTTTTCACCTTTCTATCGACACTTCACTTTACTTTTCAATAGCTCGCGTATGAATGATACCACAAAGGGCGCACTAAGAAGCTGTGCTTGATACGCACACATAAAAATTCACTAATACGCACTCATCATCGATAACATGCACACGACACACATTATATGAACTACAAAGAGGAAAATTCATAGAATTAAAAGGCGCCGAATCGAGAATTATTAATTATAGAAACACCTGAGAAACATTCATTAAAAACCAATTGAGGATCGATGAACAATCTGAAACATGAAAGTAGAATAAGAAACGAAGGAAATTCATCCGAAATCATAATAACGAAATTATATTAGATTCAATTCAAATTCATATAGGGGATAACATTAATGAGACGCCAATGCAACAAAGTAGCAAGATGCGTGCATCGGAATTTACTTTGTCAAGATTCACGGTCAAAGGTGTTACGAGTACGCCCTGGTATACGCGTACTAGCCGGCCGATATGCCTGTCTCTGTCTCACTCATTCAACTCTATCATCTCTTCTCTGTCTATCCTTCATACTTCAATCTACGCCATTCTCTATCCATTCATGTCACCAAGAGAGCACACGGAAAATATATGGATATACGACGCAATGGAAAATGAGTTAGAAAAGCGCTTACATTTAGATCAACTATATATGGAAATTCATATATTCATCAATAAGAAATATTACTAGTATACAAAAATCATGTCAATCGTGATAATCATCATTATTATTATCATCAATTTATATTCAAATCATGAATAATCATTTGATCGAAAAATCTATATTAATACTTGAAATTATGTCAATCATAATCATTATTGGTATTGTTAATTATGGAAAATTCCACATTCCACCAACGGAAATTTTCAAATAAGAGATGAAAATATTGTACGATCATATATTTCATTGAAAAATCATATAATCATCATATTTCAATACATTCAACAGCAAGAAGTTCATTGATCATATTTTTATGAATAATCATAGAAATAAGCATTGACGATTCATATTCTGGTTTGCGGCACTCATGAGAATCGCAAAATTCAAATTATGTTTGAGCGGGACGCTCAAATTCAATTAACGGGGAAGGTAATAGGCCTTGACCGACCTAACGCTTACCGACTCAGTCTTTTTACTCATCTAGTGACTGCGCTCAATCAAATGCGCTGCATGTAATCAATCTCAGAGTAGCCACACGCTCGCGCGCGCACTCACTCATCATTCGTACCAACTATTCTTTTCTTATGACGGCCGCGCTAGTCAAGCGCGCTGTCTATGCATTTTAATGATGGCCGTGCACTCAAGACGCACGATCAATCAGCATCATCAAATAGAAACCAATGCGCTCATGTCGCCAGACTAAACATGAATCTCGAAATATCATATAAGCTAGACTCGCTATGAACACAAGAATTGATACTTATTAAACATTTATCAGCACATTTATGATAATTCCAGGTATTGCATTCACAAAATGCAACTATTAAATATAATATTACATTAACAATTCGCTATTTTCAAGAAAACATCAAAAAAATGCAGTAATTGTGAAATTCATCTTTGTTCAATGCAGAAGTCATCAAAATCGTAATACTCATGTTTAAATTCTCACAAAAATAGTATCCTTTCCAAGACTTCAAACTGGAATTTGTTGATGAGTCAAAATGTGAAACGATAGAAATGCATCAGCATTCCGATGCATTCCCACTTTCACTTCTAAATGACCCATGGTAACACTTCGAGTCATTCATCAACAAACCCATTGAATCTTGATGAGAGATTCACCAATGACATACAGTCTGCACGGATTTCGACTATGAAATCCTGGCGAACTGTTGCGCAATAACCTCCTCTATAAATATGACTTCTTCTACTCCAATTTTGGCCTTTCATCTTCAGTCTTCCGACGTGAATATACATTTCGTTTATCGAGTCAATAATCAGTCAATCGCAAAGTGTTCAAGTTCATAACGAGTCTTATAAATCGTTCATACGACGTCAGAATCGTTAAACGTCTTCTTTGTAACCGAATATTATAAAGTGAATACAAACATTGTGTTAATGAAAAGTTCAATAATGAATAACGAATATAATATACTTGGACAATCTCACATAATGACGCACCTATCCTTCCAACATCTCAGCTGAGGGTCTCTGTAGTGAGCAATGATCGTTCTACCAATTTCGGACTCTAATTCCAAATTAATTAATTTAAATAACTATTTCAACGGAAAGACACTAGGGACTCAGCCTACATCGATTACAATCCAAGAAACGAGTGAAATCATCATCATTATTTGAATCCAATCAATGAATTATATATTCCCAGTGTTCAACTCGCTGGTTCAAATTTCGAGCATCAAATCCGCGTCGAAATAACGTTCTGGACGTAACAATATATACCTAGAATGTTTTCATTCATATCTCTTCCCTCTGAAATGTAGTTCGTTGGAGGTTTGGGGAAAGCACTTATTTCAGGATCTGGAAAAATTTGAGAATCTAAAAATAATATATATAAATCAAAATTGAGGAATTATATGCATATAATATTGAGCTGTGCATTCTAAATCATGCGCAGGGGACAAAAATTGAAAACGTGGTTTATCAGGCTATTTACACCGTAGAGTTAAAATCCAAACCAGAATATCTCTTATTTTATATATCAAATAGCAGCGTATTATCATCTCTAAAATGATGTTTGAAAATTTGTTTGTTTCATGCAGATTGGGTTCCGTTAAAATGATGTATAAATGTTTATCAATTTGAAATGCTTTTACCATCATATTCGTCATCATCCGAACTTTCATTGCCGGACTGGTCATCGTACTGTTGGAGCTTCTTGGCAATTTTTTGAACCACTTTTCTGTTGTTACCTACGACAAAAACATTTTCATCATTATAATGATGAATAAAATGTTATTTTTTCCGAATATCTTCATAGAAATTCATGGAGAATAAGAAAGATCAATATATCGATTGAGTATCGTAATATTTGAAAGTTTTCGAACAATAGCAGAGTATGTATTGTCATGATCATTTAGTAATGGAATACTTTCATCAAATAATGTAAAATATGGCATATTATCTCAGGAGATTTTCAAATTCAGCTATATGATGAATGAATATAATTACGTTGCTTGACACCACCGTTTTTGGGAGATGATGAGATGTAGCGGCGAGGCTTACGAACATTTCGTTTTGCGAGAACTTTGGGAGATGATTTTTTTTTATTGGCGATGACGGAAACCGATTCATTTTCCACCTCACTGGCTCCTTGATAAGTATTTTAAAACATGCCCATAATCATTATCATGATGGCGGTTGTGTAAGGCTGAGCTAAGGTGATAGAAAAAAGTCAAGAAATATGAATTTATCTGTTCATAGCCTACCGTATGGACCTGCATACTTTTTATGGGAAATATATTCCCAATCGCTCTTTGGTAGAGTACCTCTGATACTCTCAGTGAGTTTGTCTTCATTTTTTGGTGGACACTTGAAATATTTTTTTTTCAAACATAACTAAGAACCTGGTACAGATGCGGAGGAATTTTCCCGAAAAACGACGAAATACATTTTGATGTGCAATATATGATAGATGTTTTACGATATTGCACACAAAAACGTAATCACAACTTTTCAAGTTCTAAAAAAACACACTTTCTTTTTATACAATTGGAGGCACAATGTCTCAACGTGTAGTTTGTGATCTTAACCGTCTTAACCAACGACCCAAAACGAATGCACCCCAACATGAAGAATAAGATGGCGGCTACGTCTCACTCACAAGACATAGTTCGGCGCGAAATATTGAAATATTTGAATCCGATTATTATTGTATTATTAGGAAATATGTTTACAAATATTGTTAGGAAATTTTTGTTAGTGGAAGATATAAGAAAACCATTGTTTTTCCATCGTTGTGATGAATATATTAACGTATTTTTATTGTAATGTATTTGTCACATATTTCAACAAAAATGCAAATGTAACTTTAAATTTGTTTTTTTGTTTGGAAAAGAAAAACTTTCCATCCTTTGCACTGTTAATATTTCTCGTTATCGCAGTTGGAAAAATCTTGAATTGACGTATGAATTAATGGTAAAAAACAAAAAGAATTCTTATATGGAATACATATAGCTTTCATGCTAACATCTGTCGCAATATAAGAGGTAGTTTTTGACCACTGATTTCCAACGTTTATATTAAATTCTTCGGAATTATTCGGATAATTCGGGAAGCTTTGAGAATTTATTAGAGTTTTTCCGACTAATAGAGGTTGTTTATTTTCATTCAGTGCAATATTTTCAATTCGCAAAATAGATTTATGCAAATAACAAAATTGATCTCCTCTAAATTTGGATGATAATTTTAATTTTCCATAATATATTGTATCATAAGAAGCAATATCTAATTCACGCGTTCTTTGTTTATTGAAATCCTTTACTTTCGGTTTCATTAAATGTGATTCAGTTTTTTTGAAGTGACATGATGCTTTTTCAACACTTCGTCGATGAAGTTGCTCTAGCGGTTTCTCGGCTTTCTTGAGCTTTTTTTTAATTGAATATAAAAAACTTTCAAAAGGGAAGGCACTATAAGGGTCAAAAGATCCCATTTGTAGGACTTCACCGGCTGAGTGTATCAGACTGTGGATGTTGTACACTAAAAAGTTTTCTCCATACAGTTCAACACATGACTTTACAAAATAAATTAATAATGAATTGGCGTATTCATTATTTCCTGTACAATCTTCTTCATGACACAGAATTCGAACAGCACAGTGTGATGAAATAAAGTGATAAAATACTCTTTTGGTACATAACTTTCTGTAGAAATTGGTCCAATATATAATAAAAGCAATCTAAATTGAGTAGCTTTCCAGCGATCTACAAAGTTCAATTCGGTACACTTTCGTACGAAATCAGATGGAATCCACTTGGATATGTTTTTTAAACGTACAGTAGTTCCTTCGACCATTCCCGAAGAAAATTTGTGAGGGGGAGGACCATTTAAAAAAGTCAAAAGTATTTTTTTAGTAGCTCCTAAGCACACAAGGTGCATATAATCTAATGGAAACTGAGAAACCATTCCTATGTTAGTTTCTTCAAAAATTGATGAACCAATATGATGATCTTCATTCATACGTTCAAGGAAGTTCTCATCTGTTCTCAATTCTGCAGTTCATTCCAAAAACCTCATCCGATGATTTTCATAATCCCCTTCAACTCTACACTTGCCACAACTGAAATATCCCATGTGGCCTTTTGTACAGGAAACAGAGCTTCGTGCAGGGCCATCGCATATCACAGCTCTTATATTCACTTTATAAGTTTTGTTCAAGTATTTGAAACCTATATTGTTCAAAACAACATATTCGCGAATGAATTCTCTTAGAAACAGATTACATGAATCAGGTTTCTTATATCCATGATAACATTCAATCACAAACGGTTCAAAAATTTGTGGAAATATTTGTCCTAAAATCGGATACAGCTGGCTACTAGAACTTTTTGCGATTGGCAGACCATCAATATTAATGTTGATTTCAATAATATCATCTAAAACATTTGTATCGATGCATTTGAATTGGTCAATTAATGCCCTTTCCAAACCATAGTGAAAATATGTCCCTGGTGGTACTTTGCGAACAACTGTTGATACAGGAGTACTGAGTAACGTTCTCGAATCCAGAGGAATGATATTTACTTCATTCGAGTCAGCCGTCCGTAAAATTCGAGATAAACTTTTTGCTGCATCGTGGGTGATATTGTAGGTGCAGATCCAGTGTGCGAGTTTTTTTTTCAATGTCAATGAATTATCTTCATCATACTCGTCATTATTGGGATCATCATCAGTATCTCGTTTACTATCTTCATGATAGACTTCATTATCATCGGTGTGAAGGACACTGTTATTATCGTTAACTTGGATGCTTTTTTCATCACGCAAGTTTGCATCATTATCCTTGACTTGGATACTTTTTTCATGATTCGGGTTTGCATCACAGTCATGCGATGAACGGATCTCGACATGACTATTTTTTTTCTTTAGGATTTTATTCTGTTGACTCTCTGATAAATCCTCGAACCGCTTTTTACGAGGCATCTTTGTATCAGAAATGCCTGTGATATAAAAAAGAGCTTATGATTTTATACATATATATTAGTTAATATTTTAATTTTGGCTAATTGCAAAGAATGCAATACTTACTGATCTTCCTTTCAACGATAACTTGAAATGATTGAATCGTTATAACCAATGAAATATATTTTGAACGTTATAATTTACCATATCATTAATACAACAGAAGGTTGAGGTTATGAAGACTCATGTTCAATGTTTATTTCCTAAGAAAACTAGTACGCATGTGCTTTGATGATATCAAGCGAAGATTTATTATAGATATCGATTAGATATCACATTAAATGTCGAAAAATTATCATCTTGATTCGTTATTTGATAGATATCAGACTTCCGAACTTGATCAGATATCAATAAGATATCAATTAGATATCATATAGAATGTCGGAAGAAAAATATCTTGATTCGTTATCTGATAGATTTCAGACTTCCGGACTTGAGAAGGTATCTCGAATAAGATATCTAAATAATATCTTTCCGAATCTAACGCTGTGCGGAATGTCAATTGGCCGTGGTTGCAAATAATTAGGGTCAGCCAGTTTGAGATTAGTTGAATATGGCCAGTTTGGTTGTTTAACTTGAAGAGAAGGTAAAATCGCTGTCAGTGTTCGTAGAACATGTGCTTGAATTCTAATGGTTGAGTTTGTATTGAGCGATTTTATATTGATTGTGGCGCTGCCACGCGTGTTCCTCGCGACCTCTAATCCATTCTGGAGACACTCTGGAAACAGCGTGGAAATGGATTCATTCTGTAACCATGCTGTTTCCAGAGTGTTTCCAGAGTGTGTTTGTTACATTTGTCCATCGCGTTTCCAGACTGTTACCAGACTAGATACATATCGAAAACAGAGTCTTTCCAGAGTGGATACGTATTGGATCCATAATGTATCGGGAGTGGATACATACTGGATACCATGTGAATACATGCTGAAAATGAGGTGGTTTCACAGTGATTGTATAATGAATCCAGTATGTATTCACAATGAAAACATAGCGAAACCAGAATGTATCCAGATTCCTCTCATAAATTCGGGCTCCACTAATTTGAACTCTACCAATTATCCTTGTTACGTGATGTGTAGATCAATTCACATGATAATTAATTCGTAACTCCGCTTGATTCCCGCTTCACAGCATTATTACAATAGGAAAATTGTGTGCTGTATGATGGATACTGTGGTTTAATAGATATAGAATAACTAAAATCATAAGTCCACTTGGACTGAGTAGCTCAATTAGTTAAAGAGCAGCGTCTAGCCGAGATGTAATCGGAAGGTTCCGGGTTCGAATCCT
>JABMBR010005000.1:0-19103 GCA_018881525.1 Meteorus sp. PSUC_FEM 10030008
AGCACATTCATGTCAATTCCAAGTATTGCATTTACAAAATGCAACTATTAAATATAATATTACATTAATAATTCGCTATTTCCAAGAAAATATCAAGAAACTGCAATAATTGTGAAATTCATCTTTGTTCAATGCAGAAGTCATTAAAATTGCGATACTCATGTTTAGATTCACACAGAAATATTATCCTTTTCAAGACTTCAAACTGGAAATTGTTGATGAGTCAAAATGTAAAACGATAGAAATGCATCAGCATTTTGGTGCATTCCCACTTTCACTTCTAAATGACCAATGGTAACACCTCGAGTCATTCATCAACAATTCCAGTGAATCTTGATGAGAGATTCACCAATGACAAACAGTCCGCACGGATTTCAACTATAAAATCCTAATGAACTGTTGCGCAATTACCTCATTCATAAATATGACTTCTTTTACTTCAATCTTCGCCTTCTTATTCGAGTATTCAAAGTGTTTACACATTCGCCATTCTATTGAGTTAATCTTTAGCCTTTTCACTATAGTCTTTCGACGCGATTATACTTTTCGTTTATTAAGTTCAATCAATAAGCAAAGTGTTCAAGTTCATAACGAGTCTTATAAATCGTTCATATGACATCAGAATCTTTAGATGTCTTCAGTGTAACCAATTGTTGTAGAAGTGATTTATCAATTGTGTTAATGAATAATCAATATATTATACTTGAACAATCAACTTAAACGACGCACCTATCCTTCCAACACCTCAGCCGAGGGTCTCGGTTGTGATCAACGATTCTTCCACCAATTTCGGACTTCATTCAAAATTTATTGATTGAAATAACTGTTATAACGAAAAGACACGAGGAATCGAGCACGCATCATCGACAATCCAAGAAACGAGTGAAATCATTACCAATATTTGAATCCAATCAATCAAATATCTATTCCCAGTGTTCAACTCGCTAGTTCGAATCTCGAGCATCAAATCCGCATCGAAATAACGTTCTGGACGTAACAATATGTACCTTCTTAATTGACAGATCACAGCGATATACGAATGTAATTTATCGAGTATTAGCTCAATCATGGAATAATTAAGTATATTCATTACTATTCATATTATATTCATAATTTATTGTTCCTCATCGTTTTTTGAAAGTTATTTTTAATTGATTGATTATTCTTTCTCGATTTTCTCAATTTTTTTCCATTCTTCAAATTAAATATTTCTAAAAATTTCTTTTCTCATCATAAGATCTTGATTTATTCAACGTTTTTCAAGTTTTGCTCAGTTGTTATTCATTCTTTAGCTTGTTAATTATTCTCCAATGAGTTATTGGTTTTTGATTTTCTTCCATTCATACGATCTCCAAAGGACATTTCAAATACTGAAAATGAAATCATACACCTTCATTCATTACGATTTTTTCAAAAACGATAGCATTAACATGTACGGATTTTCTGTGAACCCTCCCAAAAAAAAGATAAGGCAGCAAAAGTCGTCGTGTTTCGTTTTACCGACGATTACAGAGAGAACTGCAGCTATCAGAAGGCTATTTTCGACTTGGAGGCAACTCTTTCCGTTGTTTGCTGTGCTCAGCGGGACTGGAGGTATTGAAGAAGTGAGGGTAAGTGGGGGATACGCAGATGCGAGAAAATCCCGAATCTAATGAATTTAATGAGTTGAGAAAGAAGTAGTTACATTTTACTTGTTTCCATCTCAGACATGAAGCCACAACCAGTGCTGATCAACAACACGGGAAGTGCGGATGCACGTAGTTGTCAAGGTAACATTGAAATCCGGAATGACCCTGCGTTCGCATATCCCCCACTCTCCCCTACAATTTTGAGCGCTACCTACAATCCGCTAAGCATCAAGCAGCTATCGAGAAACGAAATCCACCAGCCTCACGCCTCACCCTGTCCACAACATCTGACAAATTTAAACAGCCGACATTCTGCTTCTTTTAAAGATTTTACGAGTGCATGCACGAAATCAAATATATGTGTGCACAAAGTTTGTCAGCCTAATTCTGTCATATTTCTAGAATCTCATACAGAGCAAAAAATTCCTGATGCAACGACAATAAGCAAAACTTATGTACCCAACATATATTCAGAAACGTTAACGGGCATTCCAGATGAAATAGGAGACTGTTCTATTGGGGTTTCAGTAGATCAAACTATTGACTCGATACGTCGGTGCGTCACTAACCATATCATTGGTGCATTATGTAAAGATCAAGCTACAACAGGACGATTGATAAGATGTGGAGACATGCAGACAGCAAACGCAGCAAGTAAGGCCGCGCATGTAACAAATACCTTGTGACGCTGCTCTCTCGTATTGCCTTTCTAGGGGCAAAGAGAGCAGATTACTCAATAGAGTGGAGGGGGTCAAATTGTCAAACAATATGAAGGGATGCCACCCAGACTGAAAAGAGAGTTTTCGATATATTCGGAAGTCTGGATTTCCGAATAAATTCTCTGTAAAGAAACGAATTACTAATGACGCGGGCAATACGATAAACGGAAGAAACAGTTGCGTGATGTTAAGAGAACAAAATAGTAATGTTCATTGTTATTTGAATCGCTGATGGTGAAAACAAGTAAATATCATACAATAAATAAACGAAATGAACATAATCGGGGTGATCTTCCCCTCAAATGATTAATAATGATACTTCGCACGATAACGCAATTTGTCTCATAAGTAACGTAATTTATATTCGAAAATACGCTCAATTCAACCGCGCTCTCAGCGCGTGTATTGCCGCTACTTTCATTTTACTATTCGTGGAGAAAAGAAATTACCAATGAAATTTGTGGGTCGCTTGGATAAGTCAACAACCCAACCAATTGCAATTTCTATACGTTTGAACACGAAAATGAATCTAGTCGATATCGTAACAATGACTCGAAACTCGACATAATACAATGAAATGATACCGATGATTCTACAACGTCGTACTGTGCGAACGCGATACCCGTAACCGGATAAAGATAGTAAGAATGGCCACGGCGTACCGGCGACGGACAACTTACGGTTTCACACGTTTTCTCCAGTCCTTCCCTCAATAGCCACGGTCCAGGTTGCCCAAGTCCTTGGAGATGCTTGTCCAAAAGAGTTGAACAACAGATATCCAACACCTCCCGCCTTGAATTATATTGTGGGTAGCCCGATCACGTTGTTTCACCAACGTGGCGGCAACGTGTCGATTCCCTGGTCCAGTTAGGTAGTCAAGTCCGTTCCAGATTCACCATTCACCATTCACCATTAGTCCAATAATCGACGTCCGATTATAGTAAGCCGGGTCACAATTTCCGTAGAGAGATAAATATTCACGATGCACGTCTGTCTGCTATGAAAGATGATCCACGCGTGTCTTCTATGCACGTCTGTTCACTATGGCTGTAAACCCTCGAGTTTTCTGAGCACGTCTGTCCACTATGAAAGGTTATCCACAAGTGATGAAGAAGGCGGAAGCCTTCCCGAATTGAGTTTCCGCATTGACCCCCGTAGTGACTATCTTAATTGCATGGGACAATGCAGACAATCATGCTAATATTGATCCTCTATTGACGTGTGTGGTCGAAATCGCCTGCACGCGCCGTCGCCGCCGCCGGGATACCGCGCCAATTTGGCAGCAAGGATAAGGGCTACGGCCGATAGATGGGGACATTCGTACCATAATTGTGGCGGCCCTGCTTACACGATACGTATTCCTGGCGCTAGGTAGAGTGTCGATCGCCCCAATACACTGCAGCGCCGCTACGAGCCTAGGTGCCCTGTGGAGTACCCAGACTCACTCTCATTCGCTTACCAGACGCAGCACTGAACTCACCCCACACGTGTGGCCTCGCTACTAAGTTCACGCCATACAATTGATTCGCGCTTATAATTGTCTTCTTGTTGAGTTGTTAATAAATATATATAGATGCGTTTACATCGAACACTTCTCAAATTATTGTGGAGTATCATATCTCCATATAATTTGACTATTCCTAGTCAACGGTAATACACGCGAATACGCATGATTCAATGCAACGAGCGTGGCTGGAGCCTCCTAGTCACAATCTTTAACCAGTTTTGGCCATCAGGATTTGAACCAGACCGAGTTTTGCTGTACTTAACGGATGCTGCACCGTACATGAAGATATCTGCAGAAAATCTCCAGCTTACCTACAGGAAACTCGTCAACGTCACATGTGTGGCACACGCATGTCATAATGTTGCAGAAAAAGTCCGAGAATTTTATAGCGCAGTCATTGATGTGGTTGCTAGTGTCAAAAAGGTCTTCTCAAAATCAAAAATGCGGATTGATACGTCCAAAGCAGCACTTCCAGACATTCCATTACCACCAAGACCGGCGACGACACGATGGGGTACATGGATCGAAGCTTGCCAATATTATTGCTCATTAATATAATTCGAGAATCCCGTTAACTTCAGAGTGCTGTAGATCCCACAGATATGATTGGAATTGGACAAATTCATGGTTGAACTGTTTGTTGAGAAGCCCTCTACAAAATCTCTTGAGCTCATTTTGTTGTAAAATCACCTGAAAAGAAGTTCCAACCCCAAAAAAAAAATTTGTTGAAAAATTCTCACGTATTTTTGGATATAACTTGTTGATTGGTCATTCCACGATAAAAAGTGAGGCGCACAAATTTGCAGATAATTCAATTTCCTACGAATAATGTCTGACGGAATTTTTCGTGGGGTTGCTGGTTAATGAGATACAGCGCGAAAACCATTTGCACCCCTTTTCTATCATGGCGGCCGGGGGACAATGGTTGCAACCCCACAAACTTCAAGTTGAGCTTATTTTGTTCCCTCCTACACGTTGAAACAATAAAATTGCGTTCCCTGAGAAACGCATGGTAAGGCCTCAAAAATGTAACTTTTCAATGGACTCAGTGATCCGTGAGAAATTCGAAAGAAAGCTTGGAAAGGAATGGAAATATCGAAGATTTTTAAGATATTGCTACCAAATATTCCTATCTCGTGGGAGCAACTATAAATAAGAGGATGTACTTCAGCCCAATCTTGTGTGTGAATAGTTGTATAAATAATTTTATTCGTTGAGTAATAAAATTGTTGTTGTTTGCAAGTAGTGCCTGTAGAGTCGTGTATGTTAGAATCTGCAAACTTTCGTGTGTAATTAGCAGATGTTTGAATTTTGATGTGAAATCGAAATGAACAAATACCTTGGTATAACCAATTAAATGGTTTTCAATGTGTGTGTGAAGTGATCTCTGTTGAATTGTTACTATCTGTACTTGCATGTGGTAAAGTGAACTGAATGAGATGTATTGCCGGCTGAATTATGTTAATCCCCGGTGACGTATTTCTTCGTGAACGTTTCGTGAATAATGATAGCCCAACTAGAGGTTGATTCTATTAATCAGTTGAAGTTGTATTCCTCCTTGAATAACCTCATGATTCACTTAGATTCACTTTGAAGTGGATTGGTGAGGTTACAGTACTATTCGAAAAACACGTGTAACTCGCGTGGCTGACCAATGATGAAAGAGGCAGTGGAAGACCATGTGCGTTGCCATGTGGGCCCGTAGAACCTTCTAGAAGGTTCTACGGATGTTGAGGGCGCCACACTTGTTGATTGAGGGCGCCGCACGTGGACTCCCACAGACCTCAGGATGCTGGCGGCAGGTTTCAATTGAGAATTTTCTCAACAATAGTAGAACTAAAACGAGAATTCCAGCAAGATTTAGAAATTCCTCAATTCGTGATAAAATTGTGAGAGTTTTCAGAGACCGCGATGGATTCACAAAGATCGAGAACGTCAAAAACTGCATAATCGATGAAAGAATGGAAAATTTTTCAGATCATTGGATTGACGACGACGCCATTCATGAGATGCGCACTATTGACTTGCCCACATGTCAAAAGATCGTTCAGCATCCATGAAACCTATTATAGAAGCAACAGGCATAGAATGACTTTCAAAACACTGGGTTAGCATTTTGTAATTGAGTACAATGAAGAAATGGGACGCCAGAATGAGAAGATAGAACTGGATTCCGATGAAGAAAACTAATTTTTCAGTTCAACAATGAATTCTCATTTTGATTGTATTTTGAATTTTCCTCAAAAATGAATGAATAAATTACTGTCACAACTTCATACATTTATTGATAACGATTTCAAGATTGTGTTTAATAACATTTCTATAGAAACTCACTATTTGAATAATTCTAAAGATCTTTTTCCAGATATTCTGAATGATGTATTTTACAGCAATACTTGAGGGTGGAAAAAAAGTAGGACGACACATAAAAATCCGCGAATATTATTGTTGCAATAGACAAAAAGCATCTCATATATTTTCGAATTTTTTCCTAGCACACAAGGTAGGTTCTTTGGGAGACGAAGAAATAAGGATGGAAATAAGGATGAGTCCAACTAATGGAAATCCGCGTGTGTTATTGTACGTATTGACGGGAGAACTCAGATATTTCTTGTAATTTTTTCGTGTAGGACAAGGGAGGTTATTTGAATGGCAATATACAAAGGGTGGAACTGAGGGTGGGTCCGACGTATTAATATCTGCGTATATTATTATACGTATGGACAGGAGAACTCGAAATTTTTTTGAAAATTTTCCCGTGTAGGACAAGGGAGGTTATTTAAGTGACAAAAAACCATGAGTTGTGATAAGGGTGGGTCTGACATATGAATATCCGCGTATATCATTGTACTTGTGGTTTGGAGACCTCACATACTTTTTTCAATATTATCGTGTAGGACAAGGCCTCTGTTTTTAGCGATGAAAGAACAAAGTTTGAATAAAAACGCAAGATATCAAATTGAGTCGATTTTGTTTTGATTCACGTTTTCAATACCATCTTGACTTTGACAGCGTTTCATCGAAGTAACAAACACTGCCTAATTTGAATATTTTTTTTTCCTTCGCCAATCTCAGATCTTATAGCAATCAATCCATATATTTTGCTGACTGTTTTTGTTTCGACATTTTCCTCTCTATATTACCTGAATTTACTCGCGTTAATTGGCAGGCGATTGCGTTCATTTCGCTTGTTGTTATTGCGAACAAAATTCGCTTTTCATTGTTGGCTCGAACTTCCAGACCCTGGTTATAATAGTTAATCGTTCGGCGATGATGCGTCTAGGGTATTTGTGAATAATGGAATCCACTCCTCCGATGAAAACCAACAGGTTGCAACCTTCAAAGATTTTCGAATATCCCTTATAACTATTCTCAGGAATGATATAAAAGTTTTCGGATAACATTCTCGAAATATTATTATATTGAGAAATGCTGAAAGAAGTTGATAAGTTTCGAAATAACCCTTGATCTGGTCCCTTGACTTGGTAGTGCAACGATAATATGAAAAATAGATTAGCTCAGTTTGTTTATACTTGATGTATCTTGATATATTTCATGGAATATCATTTTTTCACAGAATACCGGTGGCAGCGCCTTGGAATCTGAGAAATTGGAAATTGGGGATCGTATCCTGGCAGTCTGCGGCCGAGACGTTCGTGATATCACCGCTGATGACGCAGCTATATTACTCAAAGTACTATTCCCACTACTCCTGAAGGTGGCTAGATATAAAACAAAGCAGGCAATGATGTCACGTTAGGCATCATAGAACGGGAAAAAACCTATTTCATGAGGTCTTTGAAACATATGGATGTGAAAATAGACGTGAAATCCAGTTCACAATTTCCTTCGCTATGTGCGACTCCTAATGATCCTTCTGGTTTGTATATGCATATCTGATTTATGGTGGTATACGCTATGACACAGTTCTACACCCATATCTCCGATGATTTCCGACAAAGGGTTGGTATGTATCTGGTAAAATTTCCTCATGAATGAATACAGAATCCATAATGTTGCTATCAATATACAATAACTCAATCGGAGATTACATTATGTATTCATCTGAACACGAAACAATTTCTTTTTCGTTATCGAAATGTATCAATCATTATATGCTAGATTATATTCAGGGTTAGCAATTGAAGAAATAATAAAGGTTGAAAACGACAAAGAACGGGATGACTTCGAATTTATCATTGATGACTAGGTGATCCTGCGAATTTCGTTCCACTCGGGGATTGATACAGTGAAACCTCGATTTCCTTCTGCTCAACCTTCTGTCCGTCTATCCAAGGTCTGCTGCATAAATGAATTCTCGAATCTTTCCCTCATTTCCTCAATACTCATGTCCTGTAATGATTTCATATACAGGGTGGCCTTGATCACAGAGACACGAAGCACGTGACGTTATGGGAAGAAAAAAAAATAAAAATAATGGTGTTTGAATTATTTTCCTATAATTCCTCCTGATTCCTGAATTCGTTATAACTTTTTGGAGATTGGTCAATGGCTATAGCTGTTTGCTATTTATCCTTGTTACGTGATGTGGTGGAGCGCCTCACGCAATAATGGTGATATTATATCCGCAACTTCTTGTGTTCTACTTAATCGGCACTTCAAGATCTATGACTGAACTGAACTTACTGAATTGAACTACACCAAATTGAATTAAGTTGAGACTGAAGTAACTATAGGAAGACTGACGTTCGAGAAGACTACGGAACGATTGTGTCTAATTATGTTAGTTTTACTTAACTGTGTCTTTTCCGAATCTTTACTTCGGGGGCGCGTTTTATAAGTTGAGGGTCTGATCAATTATTGATTGGGGGAAGGTGGTGACCAATGGAGTTCGACCTTTTTGTGGTCCCTCCTTCTTTTACGTGGCTCGGACACCTTGAAAAAGCGTGTCCACACCTACGCGTGCGCAAAGGATACCTTCATCTGATGGTAGGTTGATTTCATATCTTATGTTTCTATCTTGGCTTCATTCACGTAGATTTTCATATTTCTATTCTTATTCTAATAGCGGTTTAGTTTTTCTATCATTAATCGAATTTCCAAGAATCATTTTACGTGTCTTAACTTCAGGTAAGTTGTCCCCTGTTTTTTGGGACTTTCCACGAATTCCTTCCACCATCGTTCCATGCTAATGAAAAAGTTATAAACAAGCCCGATTCTCCCTGAATTGTAAAGTATTGTTATTACTCAGAAAAATGCATCTGACTTATCCACGGGCTTTGTGTAAAATCGCGGGACGCGTATCGAACTCATTTTTTCCATCGCCCCTACCACTGTGTCAATATTGGGGCAAGCATAATATTTCGAGGAGGGAATCAGGGACTCTCACGGCCTTTAGAATGATGAGAAGTGGATGAAAAAAAAAAGCGAATGTTAGCTCAGTGATAAAAAAACTGCTGGACATAACAGAGAATAGATTCCTCACTTGTAAACATGCTTCGTACAATTGACTATGAGAGAAAAAAATGAACAACTGAATGAATCAATGCACAAACATCAGAGAATGAACCATGAATTTGATATTGAATTCGTTTAAATTGGAATTGTATATCGATTGGTTCCGTTGAAACTTTTCATCTTCTCATTTCCAAATTATTTTCTGTGTATTAAGTCCGAGTCTTCTACGTCCTTTTTCCATGCAGCTCGAATAACTCGTTTACTTCATCATCTGTCATTTGCTGGTTCACAGTATCCAGCAGCCTAAATGCAGTGTTATTGTTACGTCCCTGGGGCAGGACACGTTTGAATTATCCTTAGGAAGTAGATTGAGGCGATGTCGTCCAGGGTTCCTGGTACCAACGAGTCCTTCTAATCACTCAATTCACTTACTAACCGTGTCCCACAACTCTATGCTATAAGGGTATTTGTTCGGATGATCAATCCCATCATACGCAGGTGAATTTAAATAAGAGCGGCGATTCGTTTGAATGGAACTCGTTGCTGTTGAGAAAATTCTCAATATTAGAAAATGCCGCCAATACCCTAAGGTCAGTGGGAGTCCACGTGCGGCGCCCTTACGCAACTGGTGTGGCGCCCTTAACATCCGTGAAACGTTCTAGAACGTTTTATAGGCCCACATGGCAACGCGCATGGTCTTCCACTGCCTCTTTCATCGTTTGACCGCCACGCGAATTACAAGTGTATATCACCGCAGGGCATAACCTCACATTCAAGTCAGATCACATTATTTAAAGGAGGCGAAGTTATAGTCCGGGAACTAGCAACGTTTTCGAGAGATGATCGCAAGTCAGCTGATTTGTTGCTATACGGTCCGTTTGGTTGTTCTGATCACTGCCCAGCCACTATGGGTGGCGGTAGTGTTTGCATTCACTTCCGCGCATCCTACCTGTGCAGGTGAAAATATGAATTCCTACAATGATTGAAGGCCATCCAATTTTTTTTCAATCCTTTTTGAATAGGTTCAACAAATCTGAATATCGTATCGCCATACGTTCTTGTGGTTGCAATGAAGTACTATACGCCACTTTTATGCAGAAAAAATAAGAAAATCCATGATATTTCAACCAGTCTGTAATTTCGACATGATATTGCACTACTTTTAATAAGCCTAAAATTAATTTGCCAGACAGTAACTCGGTCGTTGAACAATGAGACAGAATGATGGAACTCGGAAAAGTGAGGCTGTATCATACTAGCAGTCAGAAAATGATACTTACATAAAGATGGCAAACTGTGAAAGAAGAAGTAGTATACGGTAATAAGGTCTTGGCATTAACCCTTCAGCATCCAAGCTATAAGAATTTTACTCATGCAACTTATAGGATGTCGCTGCAGTGTGAGTGAGAAAGTAGAAATCGCCTGGGTGTTAAAGGGTAGAAAAAAACGTATAAAATCATAGTTTAAATTAACAACTAAAGAAAAGGAAATTCATTTATGAGCCAATTAATGAATGGCATTGTAACCTTTATTCAAAACATATTGCAACAAGGACTAGAATAAAAGTCTCCCGTCTATCTCAGTTCATAATTGTTTCACACAAGATAGATGCATTTCCAAAGTCATCATCATTGTCATCACTCTCATGGTCGTAATACTTGACATGATCTTCTTGAGGAGTATCTCTTTCCAATAATTGATCATCTATAAAAGTAAACAACGCTAGCATAGTTCTTTTCATAACTAAATAGTTATTTTGCTCCATACTTACTTCGAATTATGATGTCTGCAATTGATGATGGCAATTGCTCACCCAAGAACCAGACAAAATCGTAATGACGATCGTTTTCGGTCCAACCAGAAGCAAGTGGAGACAATGTTATTGGATTTTTTAAATGAGCATTCATCCAAAGTTTCGTTACATATCGAACTCTCAATAAATGTTGATGCAATTTCGCTCTGCAGGGTGGTAAACTGGATGGGTCAAACTTCCGGGTTGTTCTCTCAAAATTATCTTCAAAATCTTTCGATTGATAGGTATTTGCGAACCGATGAAATCTAACATCATTTACATTCGAGGAATCGCCAACACCATACATTTGGCAAATGAACTTTTCTATAGTTATCGAAGTACTTTGAAGTATCTCTTCGTCATCTGTTATTAAATTTCGAAAAGTTTCCTGATATTCTTCAGATTTCTCGAGCATTTTGAAAGGCCGCATTTTACCTTTTCGAAAGAAAGCCGGTGTGTAATCACATCCAGTTATTGCGTGGAAGCAAGGTAGAGACTGACATGTAGAATTACCCAAAATTTGGTATAATTCATTCACATTTATGTATCGTTGATGATTACCTACACCCGTGTTCATCCAAATTCGCAGAGATGCGTTCAAATAATTCATATTTCCAAGAAGAATAATGAGAATATCGGTGTCAGAGAAACGTATGAGAACATAAGCTTCGAAGTTTATTTGACAGATGTTGTAAACTATCCGAGTATCAGCTTCTTCATGATCTTCGCATGATAATAAATTTTCTAATTCTGTGACGACTTTCTCATCCTCCACTTTATATGAATAACATTTATTGAAACTCAGGTAAATAATTTTGTTACCAATGAAAGATACCATGTCATTATCAGCCCAATGATCGATGAAAAAATTAACTATAGCTTCTTTGAAATTTATATTTTTGAGTTCCGCTGCAAAATTTTGCGTACGTCTTTGATTTGGGCCAATTGATACAGGACAGTCAGATTCATTTCAAGGTGAGCGTTCACAATCTTTGACAGAAGGTGAAAAATATTGATCGAACACAATATCAATTCGAGTACATTTGAATTGACTGACCATCCTGAGTAATTTCTTGGAAATCCCATCATAAGTTCGAGGGACATCTTTCATTACGTGTAATAGAAAAAAGCCATCGACAACACAGATATGAAAAGATGATGGTCGTTGATACATCTTGTCATCCACTTTATTTTCAATCACCTTCGCCAATTGTGCTTTATTGGTTTTGCAAATTGAACCATCTACGTGGCACATCGATGTTGGAACTCGTGTTAGTGGATATGATAATACTTTTTCGATATCGACTCTGTGAGTAAGAGAGATCCCCAACAGTCTACCAAATAAATCCCGTTGCATTCGAAGTTCAATAATTTTATGATCGAAGGAGTGTTTGTTCTTTTTTGGAATCTGAGCAAAATTGAGTACCCTTATTTTTTTATGGGCTTATCAAATCTGTTTTCGTCTTCAGCGCATTTATTCATAAAGTTGATCCTTAAATTCTCACCATTTTCTTCAATATTCAACAAAAAGTCGGCTACGTCCAGAGGGGCAGGCTTTGCGGTAGCAATATTATAAAGATTCTGTCTATCTAAATCTGGATCGAAAGGATTCAAATTTTTCCTGAGAATCTCAATAAAATCAGCAACATGTTTCCTGAAGATTTTTATTCTATTAGGTTGAAGATCTGCGGTCACGTCTTGCAAATATCTCGATGCACAAACATCGAGGACATGGGTGATCAAAGCTGCTCTGAGACTGTGGCTCTTGGCCCAACGTTGACGGGCAGCAATAGAATTAGTGAAATGCGCTATTCCACTGAGGCGTTTGGCCGCGTCAGCATTGACTGTTTGTTCGAGCGTTAGGTCTATCGGTACCCTTGAAAATGGTTTGTCAGTCCTCTTGATTCCAAAGCATCCTTTCATAAAATCATTTTCTAGTCCAGGGTGTGTTTCAGTGACTCTATCCAAATTATCCCAATATTTCACACAATATCGGGCGTAATTGGATTGATTGACAATGAAGAATAGATTAGTCATTTTGGGAATCACGTACTTGAACATCTCGAAGTCATCTTTCCTAGTAGGCAGGAATGGAAGGAAGACGACAAGAATATCATGTCCCCAAAAGGGCTAGTTTGGTACACAGATGGCTCGAAAACAACACGGGGATCAGAAGCAGGCATATGAAGCAGTGGACCTAAGACAGAGCTGCGGCTGACAAACACAGCTTCGACCTTCCAAACAGGGGTATATGCGATCTGGGCCTGTGCTAAACAAATCTTGGAATCGAGGTACAAGAACAAGCACATATACATCTGTAGCAACAGCCGTGCTGCTCTGGGTGCGCTGACACTCACGGTGGTGTCCTCAGGACTAGTGAACGGTTGTATAGAAGCGCTTAACGAATAAGCTTCAAATAACAGGGTCAAACTCTTGTGGATTCCGAGTCACAGCGGGAATACAGGGAATGACTGGACGAACAAGTTGGCACAAGCAGCAGCCCGGATGAGAGACCCGGAACCAACCTGTTCAATAGCAGTACTCCACAGCTTCATTAAGGAACACTCCTCACAGTGGGTCAGTAGGAAACTGGAGGAGTTATGGGCCTTAGCGGGTGGTATGCAGCATACGAGGGCACTCATTCAAGGACCCTCTAAAAGGCTGGGTTCAACATTGATAGGGCTCGGCAGGAATAAGCTAAGGCTGACTGTCGGGCTCATCACGGGACACTTGATCACAGCAAAACATCTGAGGAACATTGGGGTGAGAAGCAATGTGCCCCAGATGTCAGCAGGACGAAGAAACGCCCCTGCACCTGATCACCCAGTGCAAAGACTTGGAGACAGTCCGTAAGGATGTCCTGGGGATCGGCATTGGGGATCAGTTCAATCTATTGGAGGGGGGTCTAGGCAGGTTGCTCCGCCTTGCGGAACACACCGGCCTCACCGAACCGCCAATCAGCACAGAGTAACTGACTTAGGCGAGCTCAGTACAATGGTCCAGGAGGACTGAGTGCTGGGCTCGATGACAGTTACAGTCCCCTACCCTTCTCTATCCCGAACCCCCTCCCAAAATTCAATTCAATTCAATTCAATGTGTAATGTCACCATTTCTCGTTTATAATCATATAAATCTGTCGATGTCATAATTTTTGTACCGAATTGTTCGAGGTTCTTTTCTCTTCTGGAATGCTCCTCCTTCTTTGATATTATAGTTGGCAACAAATTTTGCTAGCGAAATATCTTCTGAATCTAGTGATCTTTTCTCATATTCATCGAACCAATTTTCTTTCCAAATATTTGTGCAATCCTCACCAATTTGTAATTTATCCAATTCAATCTGAGTTTTTCTCATTCTTTGACGTTCAATAGGCCACACTGTAGGAATTTATTCGATTCTACGGGACGATTTACTCATCGGTTCACGAAGAAGATACCGCGCTGCTTCTTGACTCGTCATCTCAACAGTATTAAGTATATCAACACTCATTATTTTTGTTACATCAAAAATGTCAAACTCAGGGTGTTCATCCATGGTTTGTATAATCTGACGCTGTAAGTTGCTAATGCCTCGATTCATTTCATTGACGTACTCTACTACATAAGCGGCACAAGAATATTCCTCAGTAATGAACTGAATGTCCATGTTAGATTTCACAATACTGAGTAAAAATGGATTGAAAGCATCATTCCACTACTCGCTTGGTTGTCTCTTCAAGAAAACTCTCGAGCGTTGAATTCCGGACTTTAAAATCTAAATATACTCTCCATCGGAAATGACATTGTTATGTTCATAAGATGAATCAATATCCGCGTAGTCATTGGACTCCAAATTCATTCTTATCTCATTATAACGTTTCTTGAGTTGACGAAAACCTGGATCATCTGTAGACATCGGTACCAAAATTGAAGTAGCTCTGCACGGCATGAACGGAGCTTGAAAGCGACATTTTTGAGGCTGATTGGATGTGACTTTTTTATAGCAAGTGAAGGTGTGCTCGTGTGTCTGAAGCTTAATATTTCCTGAGGCCTCTGACGTTGATACAGATATCAATTGATTAATTAATTCTAAAGCTTCACATGAGTCTGCGTTCAATGGATTATTTGGTGCACTATTTAACCACAATAACATATGTGTATGTGGACTACCACGATGTTGGAATTCAATTCTTTCAAAAAATTTGGTCACATAATAACGGCCGAAAGGGCTGCTTTTCTTAGATTTTAATATAGTGATTATTGTGTTGATTAATTCATTAAAATAAATTGCACATGTCACTGCATCACCATTAACAAGTGAACTTTTTTCCATAAAATGTAGATTTACGATATTCTCTGCAGTAATATCTAGTTTGTGTTTCAATTCATACAAAGTTTGTAATAGGGGTATCCATGCCATTTCATTAGCACTGAGTGTGAGAAATAAGGTTGGTTTACCATATTGACGTATCATTGCGAAAAGATCTTTTTTCCTACTTGCCCAGTACCATGTTGAGTTTGGTTCCGTTTTTAAGAAAGCAAGATTAGTATCAATACAATTGTGTATATATTCTTCAGACTCAATTTGTTTACGAGTTATATTATTATCAATCCCAACGTGTTTAAATGCTACTGTAAGACAATCACGAATCCTCATTTTCATAACTTTTATCGCTGAGTATAATAAATGATGCGGAGTTACACCACGACGATGTGACCGTCGTAATTCGCTGGTTGCCATCATGAAAGGCGTAAGCCGTACACCGTCTCGGAAAATTCCAAATTCTCCGAGGTAAATCGAAGGAAATGAGAGTTCTTCTGCATGTTTATCAAATAATAGGCTTTGAGGGACTTCTTTTTCACCAGGAGCAATTCTCAAATATTTTTCTTCGTTCCACAACAGTGTTTGTTGATCTGCAGTGAGGCTATCTTCTATTGGTATATCTTCGCTGACATCATCTTGAAGTTGTGGATTTTCAGTTGTTGAGTCGTTAAAAAAAGAATCTTTAATTTCAATATTGTATTTTTGATGAAGTGGTTCCTGTATTAAAAACTGCAGCCAAGTCTTGACAGTTTTCTTATTTACAAAACCAGATGAATAGTTTCATTTATGAATTTTTTTTCTCTTTATGTGTACATTGTTGCAGTAATCGTCATCTACATCTCTAGGTAATGAAGAAACCATAGTATTAACATCGACGGGAACATTAATAATTTATCCGAAAATTCCGTATTGGTCTAGTGCATCACGTAACCGCCGGATTTGCATAAATAGTAAACGCGGTGAAACAAGCCTTTCTGATAAAAAATTCAACGGTGGTAAATCATTTGGTTTTGGGGGATATTTGAACCCATTAAAAGTAGACATAATTGGAATCTCTTGTTTCGATAAGACTGTTTTGCACGTAAGACATACAGCAACAGTATTGATAGCAACACCTGGTAGTATTTGTCTGATGATATTAATGCATTTGTCAGGCATATGCGTTAAATCGTTTTTAAACCATAAGCGGTTACATACGGAGCATGCATATTCAAAAGGATTGTCGGTAAATTTCTTGAACACTTGTCGCGCACAATGATGAGATTGATAATTTGAATAGCGTGATAAAATCTCGTTCCAATTATCTGCTATTGGTAGATGAACAGTTCTTGAATTACCCTCATCATTCATTGAATTAATGTTTTGTGCCAGCTCATTATCACTATTGATGCCACCAGAGGTAGATGGATTATTCACATTAGATGGTGCAGCAATAACTTGTTCATTGTCGACCGATGCTTCAGCCCTTTGCAAAGGAACGATTCCACCTATAAAATAAATTCGAAAAAAGATCGATCATAATTTATGAATTGAGCAAATATATTGATATTGTGGGAAAATCTTTTTATAGTAAGAATTATATTAATCAAAAAATAAAATAGTGACATATCCCAATCGATCTATATGTTATGAAAAATATACATTTGATTTGAATTGAACGCAATTGGTATCGAATTTCGAATAGAATGATTGTGTGTACATTGTATGTGTAGAAATTAATTAATAATATTACTCTTAGACAAAATCATAAATTACTAGATAGATATGCAAATTTATTAAATTATGGGTTATTGAGACGTACAGGTCCAGTCAATGAATACTCACCAATGCTATTGTTACCATTGAACAAACGATTCTCACCAAGAAGCCGGTTTCGCTTTTCTTTTGTCCGTTGCCTGTATTCTCGTTGACGTTCAATTTTGGTTTTAGCATTTGGATCACGCGGCCTTCCAATGATAGGTAGAATGCCTACATTTTTTACGTGTATTGCTTGACGCTGTCCCTGCTTCTCTTCATATCTCTCAACTCGATCTCTGAATCCATTGTCCATTTTATCAGCAAACTAAAATTATATACTTGAAATTCTAGGTTGGAATCCTATCCTAGAATTGGTTTGAATAAAATTATTCAGGTGTTCATAAAGTACAATGGAATGAAATTTTAACATTACTATAAATTACTTACCAAGATTGAAAAAACAGAAAACACAAACAATATGCACGGTTATATCAAATGTAAATGAAATAAGAATCATATACGCATATTTTGTACACCGAATCGAGCTCAAAACTAACCGCACAGGACCGTCTCTACCAGTGAAAATCACCAGCCCTACAACCTGACGACCATATCATCAGCAACTACTCAACGCCATCACCAACCACAAGGATACATCTCATCAACGTCGAGCATCGACCAACGCAGCAATCTTCAAGACATCTCAATTTCAACGGTCTTTATTGAGATCAAAAACCAAAATATAACGTAACAATTTCTGATATTTGACAAAGCAAGGGAGTCCCAGTATATTCGGCTATCTATAAACACCGTTTATATTTGATTTTCCTGAAAGTGATTAATCATAATCAATTATTAGAATGAATTCCATTTGAATTTAATGGAATTCAACAGCACGACTATAGCGACCCAGATTTTTCGATCCTGACAATTTCTGACTGTAACGAGCCACCGCCAGAGACTATGAAATTATATATTGCATAGTATTCCTGCAATAGATAGCATTCTCTTAATTCACTGAGAATTTTCGATAGTTATGTTTATGCACACTGGATGGCGTCACGATCGCTTACATTAGTTGTATATAACTTTCATCAATGTCTGAATACTAAAACCTGACAAGCTGGTTATATCTAATAGAGTGAGCAGTATTCCAACTTATAATTGATTATCATAATGAATTTTGTTGACAATTGAAAAAATTCGGCAGCACAAACTATAGTGACCCAGATTCTCCATCTTCTCAATGTCCGACTGTAAAAAGGCAGCGCCAGAGACTATGAAATGACATGGAACGAGATCTCAGAGCGTTCTGACTCATCCAATCGCTGGAGGAATGAAACCTCAAGTTATCCGTAGTTTCTCATGCGCTTCGATTACTTGTATGGTTGTGGAGCTCGGCCTTGGACTCCTGGGCAGGTACAAGGTGTGAAAGTTGACGAAAAACCGAGATAACTCAACTGACGTTCACATAACTGATTTTTGTATGTATTTCATTTCTGTGAATAGATAATATTATTTCATTAATAATTCATTTTTTTATTTTCATTATTCATTATTTTTCATTATTAAATCAGTAAATTATATCATATTTATGTGATTATTCATTAAATCAGTAAATGACATGATATTTAACTAATTATATTCGTCATCAACAATTAATAGTACACCCTCATAGAACACGACGAGAATTTTACTCGGGAAATTACTTTGGGATAGCATAAATTTTAATTATGTAAAATAATACGCGCGGACCATCTCGACTGAACATCGGAAATGAAACTAGGGTTTCTATGGCCCCACTTCAATTCATATTATAATTTCTCACTGAGGTAGACGCAGTCGAAATTCAGCTCATCGTCTGTTGATTTCTCAGCATCATTATATTATATTATGTTATTACTAGCTAACCCTGCGGACTTCGTTCCGCCCGGAGATTGATACGGTATTACTTCGATCTTTCTCTAGTCGACCATCTTTTCAAGTATCAAGAGTCTTCT
>JABMBR010005001.1:0-19081 GCA_018881525.1 Meteorus sp. PSUC_FEM 10030008
ATATATATATATGATTCGTATAATTTGTACCTAGCAGCAAGAGACAAACGGGATCCGGCACCACCACGAGTATCAATAAGGTTCTTGAGCTTCTTCACTAGTATCTTCCTGGTGGTCTGGGTCACCGGGCCAACAGGGTAACCGAATTCCGCGAGTCTACTACGAAGCTCGGAGTCAGTTAATGAATCCAACGACATTTTTGCGTTTTGGATGTGGACACTTGGAGATAACCGCTTAAAATTAGTTATGGCTCAATGCAGACGTGAACCAACAACTTTTCTCCCGCGTATGCAATAATTCGGGCATGCGAATAGACCCAAATAGACCAAAAGAAAAAAAAAACAGCCACACGCATGCACACATATATTTATATACGTTGCACACAATATCTGTATACTCCCCCTCCTAGGCCTTTCAGGATACACTTTCAAACGTATGTTGCTATATACCACGCTGAAGGCTCTTCGACGCTTCTCACACTCGTCCACACTAGTCTACACTGTACATCACCGTATTTCTTATATGCCCTCACAATGCTCGTTTATACACTCAATATCGTTTGATTCTGTTTATACACTACTTGTTTCGGTTTTTTTCACTTGAACACAACATACGCAATCTACAGAGTAATAAATATATGCAACTGCAGTTGTAACAGTAGTTGAAGAGCGGGTTATCGAAATCGGCGAGAAATGGTGTAAACGTAACCTCACATGCCGATTGTATTAGAGATTGAAACAAAAGTGACGTGGGAGCAGAGAATCTACTAAGATCACTTAGCGTCACTCGGCACGCATTTGTACTTCGTGCTTATATTTAACTGTATTCATGGATAGCCCAGGGCTACACTGCGTACGTTCTGCGTGGCACAATTCGACAGTTGGTACTTATGAGTCGATAAAAATTTAGATTTGAATAAGGCAAGTTTTGGGCGGATCTAGGGCGACGCTCATGTTGGCGTCACTGGCTGTTGATATTGTTCATTTCAGTCAAAATGCTTCACAGCGACCGTAAACATGAAAGTAATTACATATATATGTTTTTTTTTGCATCGCTTTTTTTTGCGTTTTACAATATTCATTTATAAATACATCACTTGGTTTCTTATGATTAATATATTTTTCATTTTCCTTATTCTCTATCTTAATATGTGTGTCTAATATTTGTCTGTATGGTGGATGTCTTCACATTCAGACTTTGTGGTGTTTTGAATCACGATACTGTGTTTGGTTGATTCGTTATATGTATACCCCACGTTGCCCACCTTTCCAGCTTTTATTCTAATTAGATTATTATCACAATATTATTATTTATATTATTACTTCTATTGGAGTCTTCAGGTGACTAGAACTTGAGCGGACGTATTTGTTGTGTTAATTCTCTCCTTTATCGTGCTTCTTGAGTACTCGTTCTATCCCTTTAAATAGTTTGCATACCTTCACATCTATTTTTCCTTTTAACTTGTTGGTCAAATTTATTTTTATCTGTTCTTCATCCTTCTGGTGTGTCAATTTTTTTAGTTTCTCCTTAGTATCTTTTGTTATGCTTTCATTTATTAATGGGTATTGTAGTATGTGTACTAGAGTTTCATTTTGCTCTTTGCACAGCCTACATTTCCAGTCTTTGAAGCCTTTCTTCCCATTTTTCTCAATATTCCCACATCTTGTTCTCGCCCATATTTCTTTGTCTTCTGAAAGTAATTACATTTTGAAATAATCTAGGTAATATGTAAGGAAATACTCTTATCTTATAACTCAGATGATATATAAAAAGGTATCTAGTTTAGAAATGCATGAATGGAATCACATCAAGACGACGTCATCACAAGTGTGCCTAGAGTCCCAACTCACTCTTGAAGTACTTTTAGGATAACGCTTGTCACAACAAAAATTATCCAAAAATAATAAATGAACATGGCAAGTACATCTGTACGTCTGTATTCATTGATAACACTGTCGGCACTATTCATTATATTGTGTTTTTCGGAAGGTGAATTATTTTATTGTTTCAATTCTATTTAGTTTCATGTATGGCGATACAATTTATGAGGAAGTGTCAAGAACTTCGTTCCACTTAAGACACTGAATTAATGCTAAGATTTTGAAGAATGTTATTTCTCAAAATTTTCACACTAAAGGGTGAACGATCTTCATGATAAGATGATTGGTTTGTACAGTCGTAAGAAAATGCTTCTAGTTATGATATAAATTTTCTTCATTGACATCAACGGCGAAGGACCCCTTCGACTCTCAAACCAATTGTGAAGCTAAAATGCTCGAACATAGTATTGAGTGTGCGTGCGTGTATTATACGAATATTCAGAAGATTCGGTATGAGGTTGTACTGGTTTTCTACTGCTGATCTGTTCAACTTTTATGAGAATGAGAATAGAAAATCGCATCTCGAGATTTCATTTTTTCTTTTTGGAGGGGAGATTTTTGATGATAAAGTGATAAGGATTTGATCCGCACACCGTACACCATGGTAACGGTGTGATAGAATGTAGCAGGCATTCTCTCATTGCATGCTAGAATATTTAGTTGCTGCCAATGTTTATTATCGCTAACAACCAAGAAATGTTCATATCATCAGCACATCTCTGCTACCACCGATAAACGGTTATTTACACATGGAACCACCATCTGGGAACGATCCATTGGTCCGCAGAGTCAATGTAATATAAGATTTCAGTATTATCAATCGAAAATGGGATTGTGTAATCGATTTTGTTCTTATTCAAATATACTTGATATCCCTCTCATCCATCGGTTGCGTCGGAGAAGAGTACATCAATAGATCTGTTGACCAATCGAGAAGTTCTATTGTTATCAAATATTTCTTTCGCAATATTATACTTCGATTCTAAAGTTTCGCTTTGTGACGATGATCTTGGGGTTGTGTCACATTGAGTCGGTGGATTATCAGTAGATTCATTCCAGCTGGTAATGGTCTCCAGTGATACCTGAGTCATAGTTTCTAAGTTATCTCCGAAACTGTGTTCTGGATACATAGTTTCAAATGGGATTGATAGTTGCAAATCTGACTCAGGCGGGGGCCAATTTATTGGTCTCCCGATAGTATAAATTATACCGCATACGAAAAGTATAGCTTTTCCGAGAAGGTTCAGGAAAAAAATTGATAATGCTAATGTGATTTGGAACAAAACTGTGAGCAAACCCGTAATCAAATACATTGCTATTGCAAGACACATTATTATTGGTTCTAACGTTGAGTTCATTTATAGTGACAGTACAATTACTTTTTGACGTTTTCGATTGTACAAAGTGTGAAGTTCACCATCAATGATGAATATCCAATGGTGTCAAATTAACAAAAATATTCCCAGTTATCTTTTTCGGGAATCTCCCCACCAGCTGTAGTGCGCATGCGTGCGTATAGATATGCATGAAAAGCTGCAATGAGTGCATGTGTATTTGGGCGGGGTGATCCAAAATAGGGTTGTATACTCGTTCTCAAAAAAGCGTAGATCTCTTGTATTGTAAGCTTCCATCCCCACTTCTGTATTTAAATCAGCGGGGACGGGCCGCGCGCACTCATTCCAATTGGTGAGGAATTCCCTGTAAGCACGATTGGTTCATCGGGAGAGCCGATTACTAATTGAAGAGGGCGAATGAACCGATGATATCTGAAGTTGATACTTTATTCTCAATTATGAAATAGTTGGGCCCCTTTCTTGTACTTAGTGGTACACTATTGGTTGCTACATTTTTGTCCAGAGTCATATATTTGTGAGTATGGGTGTTTAACTATGATTTACTGTGGTATAATCATTAATTCATATTTACATCGAAGTAACACATGTTTCAAGACTGTTATTTATCAAATCAATGATAGGTAAAAGCACCCTCCAAAGAATAAAAGCGGCCCTCATTCCACACCCCTACTTATATCAAACATGTAACATTCTGAAAACTTGGGGAGCAGATCATGAAATACAAACACTGTCAGATTGTATCTTCACATGAGAATGAAAAATATTACTGTTTGATGATGGAACAATTAATGATACAATACTTGTTCTAAAAATATTTCATATCTACGATGATAGCAAATTAAAGACGTATTTACTACAATGATATACAATATAAATGATCACCCCTATAATTGTATACTTGATGAAGCGATGGATAAAAAAGAACTTAGCCATACGCTTTTTCGCTGCCGGAATTGTGCTGGGTTGATCTTTCAGAACATATAACCTCAACCCGAAAATAGTTTTTTTCATGAAATCACGCCAATCAAAGTTTTCCATTGAAAAATAAAATAATCTCTTGTCTTCTTCTGATAACTTGTTCCATAAGGTTTGAATTGCGTCGTTTTTGAAATACCATGATCGTGTACTGAAATACGATGTCAACGATACGTACTTATGTACTTTTTTATACATTTTCAACATTTTAGTTTGCTTTCCAGTCAAAAATAATCCTGCATCTATCAATAAACCTGGAATGATATGTGTTAGAATAGTAAGGAGATAATAGAGGAAATAATTATTCACTGGCGTTATGCTGTAACACCATATACTCCGCATGCTTGGACTTTCTGCGGCCTGTTGAAGGCCAAAATCGATATATTCTCCCCACGTGAAGCTTTTATCCCAAGAAGAAACATAATTGTATACCGGTGGATCGGCGGCATCATTCCTGAAAAAAAGATAGAATACGTAAAAGGTTATGAATATATTGGCAATCCTGCGACGTATGTTGTTGTTACATGAGATAATATTGATATTTCATGAGTTTTCCTTAGTTATAAATGATTTAAATCTTTCTGTGTATACACTGATGTCATACATCGTGGGATCATTCGAAAACTTCGTAGATTCAGAGAGATTTAGCACATCACCACAAACATTATTTATCAATATATTGATGACTCAAACATGCAGTTTCATTTCTTGATATTGAAAACCACTACTCCCGCATTCACAACTACTGATATTTATGATGATAAAGTTTCTATAAGATCCATACTCCGTGAAAAGACTGAGAGATATTTAAGCTATTCGCCGATATTTGTTTGGTTATTGTTCGATGTTTCTTTCAGTCGCAAACTCGCGGTCAGGGCTCAACAAATTATACATGGATAGTTGAACTGCAATGGAGAGCTTAAGACATCTTCATCACATTGCCTGACGTAGTTTCTCTCATTTGAAACTCAGAAC
The DNA here is from genome assembly GCA_018881525.1 of Meteorus sp. PSUC_FEM 10030008. Taxonomy (NCBI): domain Eukaryota; kingdom Metazoa; phylum Arthropoda; class Insecta; order Hymenoptera; family Braconidae; genus Meteorus; species Meteorus sp. PSUC_FEM 10030008. The sequence goes on from JABMBR010005001.1 coordinate 5,186, forward strand.
CATTCACCTCTAGTTGTTTTTTGTCGTTTGTGTGTATAATTTGTTGCTGAAGATGTATATTCATATTCTAGATACGTCTTGCATCGCCACATATCCTTGTGTTGCGATATGGCTGGTAATGTCGAATGCTTTGTGGCGATTCATGAAGGTCAAATGTATTATCCTGTTATATGTAAAGTATTCTACATTAGTCTTTTCACCGTATACATACGCTCCATTGTTTGGAACTCTCTCACGAAGCCTATTTGTTATGTTGGCTGTTGGTCCTTTATTCTTGGTTTATTGTAAAATAACTTCGGAGAATATATTTACCAATAGGTTTATACGCTGTTGATTTCTCGTTCTCCTCCAGGACTGTTCACATACATAAAATGACTTTGGAGTAGTTTTTGGGCGATTCCCAGAGTATCTAATTAGATATTCCAATTAGATGTAGTACTCCTAAATTTTGCACCCGATTGTCATTTCCATTTTGTTCGGTGAGAATGTTGACTATTAATGTGCGAAAGCCGTGTGACTATCAATGATGATAACTTTTTCCGTTATGATTTTGTTTCTTTTGTTCATCTCGGATATCATCTCATTGATCAGTCGTCTTGATTTTCCCCAAGCTCGGTACTCACTATTTATTTCAATCGTATAATTTTGAGAAATCTGTAACTTGTTCATTTGTACAGCTGCTCTCGATATTTTATTCTATCTTTTGTTTTACTTTCTGATATTCATTTGAGATTGTTCTCACTCTGGTATGTTGATAATAGGTATTCTATTCATTGTCTTAGTTGTGTTAGAAAGTGTTTTCTCATTGCATGAAAATTTGTGATTCAGAGAGGAGTTTTTCCGAGAAATAGCGATTGTATCAAGTATTCATGGTTTTTTTTATGCTCGTGTTATATTCGAAATTTTTTGTGAAATTTCTTGCTAGAGATTGAGCAACTATTTTGTAGTTGTAATCGTTTGTCCTGTTTGATACATTTTCGATACACTTTTCAGAAGCTTAGAAGGTTTAGAAGTGGATAGAAGTGAACGAGAATGATAGAATTAATCTTCACGCATTTCACATATTATTCATTATCGTTTACAATAAAATCACTTTGCGACATTGGTCTCGTCAGGATTTTTTTCTCTCTAAACTTTGAATACAAGAATTTTCTCCTTCAACCCACGGGTGGTTGAATTTCCATGAAAGTTATGGAGTATCTCTCCTGAATGACCTTCATATTTACAGTTGAGACTGCTACTGTTGGGTGATCACAATTATTCAGCGTTACAGAGGTATTTTAGAATAAAAATGGGTTCAGGATGGTCCCAGTAGGATGGGCTCTGTCGATGCTATCGCTACTTTTCAGTATGGAATATGATACAGTAGTTATCAGTCGGATTATGAAACTCGGTAACGAATACTACCCGGAAAAAATTGTGAGATGTAATGAGTCTTTGCCCAGTGATAAATCGACTTATCCTAAAATTGTCGTCATATTTGTATGACTAAGTAATTAGAACGCATTGTGTACAAACTTGTAACTTGCAACATCCCAGGCAGACACGATGAGTGCATTGACAGTTAAGTCAACAGGAACTAACTCAGCTACGCACGATTTATTGATATGAATAGCGCGCACTAATCCCATTCCACATCCCACGACCACTCCAGTTGGTCCGTGAACATTATCAATCCATCCCTCAAGTGGTTCTTTGTATGTTGAGATAACGATAGCAGGTCGGAAGATTCCAACTGGCAGCTCTTTGCCATATTGTAGCACAATATGTTCAGCAATTTGTTTGGTATAGGTATAAGTATTTGGAAAATCATTGAGTAAAGTTTTTGTCATTGCTTTTAATGTATCATCATCGGTGTTCTGCACTAATTTCATCAAATCATCCCCGCTCATTGGTGAGTCATAAACTTTCTCATCAATTTCTTTTCTAGTACAATTACAGTAAGCTGTGGAAACGTGGACTACCGCCTGAAAATAAGAGAATAATTCATTAAAAACACTGTTAGAAAAAAAAACATGAAACCAAGTTTGTACTCTTGAAATCATAAAAAATAGCGTCGCAATTTGTAGAGAATTCGCGCGACGTTGTATATTTTTTTTCCCCATATATCAGTAATGAATGACTTATCATCAATCACCAATAAAAAAATTTAACATATAATTATAAAAATTATTGCGCATATAATCACGACTTCAAGATGTAATTTCATTTTTCATCATTGAATTTCATAACTTTTCCACTTTTATTCATCCATATCTACGGTGATGAATTTTTCAACATCTGCATATTCGGTATAGAGATCAGAAACGGTTCTTGCTGTCCGTCGGTATTTGTTTGGCTACGGTATGGTTTCTTCTATATCATACACGCATCCGAAATTAGTTCAACCCTAAAGTTATGTTTATACAATATAAAATATGTTAGCCCTCATATGATGAGTGCGATAAATTGCTTTTTCGGGAATATCATCACTGTCATGAAATTGAATCCCGGAGTTCGATCATTGATATGAATAATTCATAAATCAAATGTTGATCAACACTCCTGTTCCAGATTTGTTTCAGATAAGGAATTACCAAGAGTTTTTGCATGTCTTCACACAAGTTCAAGACCTCCTTCGTTCCCTGAATATTAATTGCTGTAGCGTCTTTGATATCTTCGTCGAATCGAACTGTCGCTGCGACATTGAATACAACAGAAACACCACACAAAAGGATTCGCTTATCAGACATTGACAATCCAAGATCTGGAAGCGTGCAATCTCCAGCAACAGCGATGACTTTATGACGGAACATTGGGACCTCGTCCTTTATTCGCTGGAACACCTGAAAATTGTAATGCACGTGACGCATAATTAATAGAGTACTATGTAATATCTTACGTACAATGTCATTTTTATACCACACAACTGACCGCGTCTTCGAAGAGATTTTCGAGGCGTTGGTGAACATCGAATCCTTTCTTGGGCCTCACCAATATATAGATTTTGGCAATATCTGGACAGGATCTGAGCAATTTTTCTATCAGAATCTTGCCAAGAAATCCAGTGCCACCTAGAGGAATCGGAGAACATTTCAATTTCTTTTTCTCATTCTTACCATCCATATTTTCTGAGAAGTAATAAAATCTCCATTTTTTACCAGTGATGAAAATATTGAGGCCAGAGTAAAATTGTTGGACTGGAGTGTAGGCTGATTGCGTGATGACAGTCATGTCTAAAAATTGTATTCATTCCAAAAACAAACAGATTAATTGCGGCCACATATTTAGGTATTTGTATCTATATATAATGCACACTTTTCTCTTGTTATTAATGTATATGCAGCGTCATAATTAGCTAGATCAAAATATGAATGATAATATCCGATCGAATTTTTCCTAGTTGAAATAAGTATCGACCCTACGGAACTTTTTCTAGATATTAATTATTGGCAGTCGAATATCAATCAACATCAACCTCATCATGACAATTTGACAAGACTCATATTGTCATACATCGTTTCTTCAATGTTGGCTTTCCACAAGTGGATGAATTCGATCTTTCATGGCTACCCTAAGTGAGGATTGTAATGATTAAAAGTTAACAGGTATTAAATACACAGTGAATCATCAATCTCTGTTGCTCGAAAGGACTGGAAAGCCAACTACCATGAACTAATATAGACGATGTTGATAACAAAAGCCATTTAAAGTGCCTAGAGAAAAGAATGGTACAACAAGAGAATGCTCAGATCCAAACTTAACATTTCGTGAGTGATATCGAGGCAAGTTTCGGAACTCTGTGTTGACTACTTTCAACTCTGACATAATCCACGTCTATCTGTTGTATGCGTCAATAGAAATTTAGATTCATACGCACATCAGGCGTCGATTTCACTGGTAATAGACACTAAGAAAAATGAAAATGCAAATTTTCCAGTGGTTGTCTTCCTGTTGTGAAACATTCAAATTTTGGGGGGGCTGAAACATTCCATGAGTCCCTTTTCATTTCATAACGAAATTTATCATCAGATTACATGAAATGTGAGTATATTGCCGTTTTCAGAATACCTAAACGAAATGCTATTGCAAAGATTGTTCCTCATATTGTTCTTCTATTCTATCAGTTTCCAACGTAGACGTGATTCATGAGAGTGTGATGGACATAGGTAGCAGAGGAACATGCCTTTTGCAATGATAACAATTTATAAGCATTCCATTAGGAAAATGAATGCATTACTGAGAAAGATGAAACGAACGTACGTGATGGGAATCTAATGCGTGATATCCAATCATCACCTTTTAGAATTGAATATTCACGTACAGTTGTGCATGTTGATAATATACATCAAGTTAGAACGCATAACTTCATCATGCAATACCGTTAATTGAAGACAATAAATGGAATGGTCAATCTCCGTGCGTAATCTACCACTTTCATTCTTGATATGTGAATGAGACCTCATATGGTGCATCAACGTTTGGTTCTAAATGAGATTGAATTGCATTTGGTGAAAAATCAACAGGTCTAACGCCGATTGAGGCAGTAACACTTGCTGGGTTAACTATAATTATCTTGAGCCAGTATTTCTCGTTCGCAGATATCTTTGAAATGATTTGTTTCTTCAAGTGATGATCATGTCTTCCCTCGAATGAACCCAAATGATGGCTAGTCAATTTGGATTAGTATTTTTTCTGTTGTATCCTTCTAAATGGATTATTATGAAGGATTCATGTAATTTGCACTACATGCTTGAGTTGATTGACATCAATTTATTTCGTGATGATTGATTCTCTATAGGTCGACAATCTACATAGCTCAAAAAAAGTGAAATCCTACGGAATGTTTGACGAAATCAGAAGTTTCGTAATAGATCCTCTTTCACGTGATTGCGACTACCAATATATTGAGTGATCAAATTTTGTTTTTGGTTCGACACGTGGAACATACGTGGATGTGCACTGGAGTCATGTTCGCGTATCTGTACATAAATTTGGTTCTAATTTTATGTGATATCAATTTCGAAAGCATTGCATCAGTAGAATAAATAGTCTACTTTGGAAAAATAGTGACTCTATTGATCTTTAATCCACGCAGGAAATTATGCCCTAGATGGGTTTCAAGACTAGAAATTATTTTGTCGTGGATTTAATTTTGTATGAATCTCTGAGTCTTCAGTTTACGAAGAGAATGTATTTTGAGTCAAATTATTTCTCGATTATGGATGTGGACATTGGAATAGAATAAATTATTTCCTGTATTTATACTTTTGTGAGACATACTGACAATTTTCTAATGAAATTTATCAGAATTTTTTGCAACTCTAGCTGTGTAAATCCGATTCTGTTCATAGATATTAATATGATACCGTATATAATATTTTTCCTCATTGCAAATACAAAAAATATGAATCTTATGAATATAAGAATTGTGACAGTTCTATAACAATTCATAATGTGATGCATGATCATCACATAACTTATAATTCGATTGAATATACATAAGGTATTGAAAAAACGTGACCAGTTTGTTCAAAACAGTAAACAGTTCGTAGAGTGTCATTGGAGACATCAGGGATTATATTGATATGTTCCAGAAGTATCACGGGATACAGAAACAAAAAGTTGATTTTCTAGAATCAATCCAGCTCATACAGATTGAAACATATTCGCTGAAGTTGTTTAGATTTTCATGATATTGATGGCTATTGCTATGTTATTTATTCACATCTCTAATACTCTGTATCTAGTAAATAAGCAAGAGTTGTGATAGCTATTGTAATAGCAGTCTTGATGGAATAATGGTCAGTTTGTATATGCCGTCAATGATGTAGGGGAGATGTAGGCATTGGGAGTCAGTTAGCAATGGTGATCACCTCAATAATTGTTTCGAAGATTTTCTTTTTTTTTCATTCTCATCAGGTGATCCCCATTACCTTCATCTCCCCTATTCAGGACGCAACGTAGTGTAATATAATTTCCTTAGGAATTACCTCAGGTACCGGGGGGGGGGGGGATGATTCGCGAAATATCGCAAACTCCGAAATGCTGCAATTTACTCATTTTCATCGATTACAATGATGGAAGAATGGTAAATCCGCATTTGAGAACATGAACTTCAGAAATTTTGTATCACACTAGATAGATTTTCTATTTATGATTAATTGTCATTGATCATTCAATTGTGAATTTTGATAACTCCGTTATCAATTGATGAAATCGTTAGACACCAATAATCCGTCGGTTGCTAAGTCGTGGAGATGTTCCGATGTGCGGAAGGCCGTGAAGTCTCACAAATTAATGAGGGCTGCCCCCGTTATAATCACAATGACCCTTCGAAGCTTCGTGTATGGTAGGATTTTTACATAAAGTTCCCAGTACATCTTTTGTGAAAACTGATCTAATTCCGAAGTGCATTGAAGTTGCCAATTGTATCGACATGACTCTCTCCGTCACCTTTTCTCTTCGAGCCTCGTATTACTTCTTTGCCCCAACGTGATCACCAGCATATTTACGAAACGAGTGCATGCTGGATACGAGAAGGCACTACATGATAACCAGAGACTACAAATCAGGGTAACCATTGCTAATAAAAACGTTGGCATTTCTCCAGCCGGTCATAAAAAATTATACTCGTAATTGAGGATGAACTTTGATTTCTTATTGAAATAGATGAAACGGTGATGCCAATTACATTATGGAAATATATATTTTGCATGCTCAAGCTGTGAGTGATTAATCGAATTACGAATCGATTATGAATGACGTCTAACAAAAAAATATTAATGATACACGAGAAGAGCTGAATCGACGTCTCACTCTAACACTGGATTTGAGAATGTGTCGTGTTACATAAGCGTCCTATTAAATATGTAAAAGAACGTGCGTCACTGTGACACCAGAATCATTCCAATTCTGTAGCACAATCATGTCTCGGGAACTTGCTGGAGCTTATTGTTCGTTTCTCATTATGTTATATGTTGCTGTTATTCTTCAATCGATACTTTACAGGAGTTCCTTCCTTACTCATCAAAGATTAAGTTCTCGAATCAGCCTTGAAGGTTTATCCTTATGATTCACTGTTATATCCAGGACTGCGTTCAAGAAACTTAACTATCCCATTAGAAGTAGATGGGCTGACATTATCGTGATTTGAAGGTTTGAAGTTATATACGTCGCACTTTTCATCAGTATTTACATAGTATAGCAAAAACTAATCAAACCTGATTAGTTTTTGCTACTTCCTTCGACTACTCTTTTTTGTTCTGTCGTAAGCATCAGCAAGAGTCTGATCTTATGCACTTTTTCAATTAGGATAAAAACAGCTACATGTCATACTCAATACTTCAATTGAAAAATCTCATGGAACTATCCTACCCCTTCACTGATAATGGATCTGTTCGATTCATAGACATGAATGATGATCAATATGATTATTCATATTTGATCAATTACAATAGCGTTCATTACAAGGTAATCATTGCGAAATATTGTTCAGCAATGAGAGGCAATCGAATCTCAAGTGAGAATCCAAAGGTAGTTGTATAGCCAAGTGGATTAAGTCGATTGAATAACTCGTGCCGATACAAATATAAATATTGTGCCTTTATAGATAACGCAGTAGGAACATGTTACAATATTTGTATTCATCACAAGGTCCTTGATGATATTCAGAATCACAATTTTTGTTTTTTATTATGTATTGATACCAACCTGTTTCACCTGTTTATTCAATTACGACAAGTAATGTTACAGAATTGTTAGAATCTATTTTATACGAAGGAATCTCCCCATAGTAAATCCGAAAACTTCCGCAGTCGTATGAATTTACCCATTGCTTGACAATACATCAGAATATCTTTAATTAATGCGTTGGATCACTATTCTTCCCGGATTTCATTTATTTTTCCCTCGTTTTCACATTGATTTGAAAACTTTGGATTTTACATAATATGAAGTATATCGTTGCTCACTCACCTCACTTTTTTGTTATAAAACACACGGTGAAGGAAGATTGACTGATGAGTTGATCCAAGATCAGTCGATGATCTATCCGTACAAACACCAAACAAGTGAACACATCAAATGTCCAAAACAGTAGTACTAGAAGGGAATAGCTAGTGGTGGGCTTTTGGTTGTGATTGTGTAATGAGTTACAAATCTGTGGTGTTTATGTCTTTTATACGGGTAAGAGGTCGGGGACGCACGATAGATCCCTTCCCTATTTCTCATATATTTTCGTAATGTCGTCACAAAAGCCTGTACGCAGCGAATTATGTAAATGGTACCATTGCCATGACCATGAGTATTGGACCATCAATGGTATGTATATCGAAATGACGAGCATCTTTTCGTTTGGTTAGAAAGGAAAATCGATGCAAAGGTTCCCACAACCAAATGTTCAAACTACCTATTATGAAGTCAATTGATTTTCCTTCGTTTGCGCTTATAAATTCAGTATAATTCAGTCTTTACTTATTTACATAGTATTTATGATGATTTTATTCATGTGTATAATTTCCTGTACACATAAGTGGTCAATATAAACACAACATTGTAATTAAAATTAGAATCACAATGAGACTATTTCTCTCCTCGTTCAATCATTACATACATGTATGAATCGTTACAGAAAAATAGGTGAAATGTATCGATTACATATCAACTACAGTATGACACAATCAATGGCATCCGCCACTGTTTGACATCGTTCATTGTGGAAGAATGAATCAGAATTCAAAATACCAATCATCTTGAAATTACTTGGCAATAAAAATTTTGTGTTTCGATGATCAACAGAATATTTCGTGGTCAAGTGAAAAGAAACGCATGGAAATAAGTTGACGAGGCACATATCAAAATAGTGTGAGTATCGAGAATACCTTTGAAACACTTTGGAATTATTATTTTGTCATGAAGAAGTGGAATGAAGAGTTAGTCATATATCTCGAGTAGATATTGATACAAACGATATATACATACATCCTTCAAAATATATTCACATCATACACTATATGCTGAATGTACAGTTTCATTTTATATATAATATATTCATTATTAGATGCAGCTGCGAAAATATTTTTTTTTGGCCTATTTTATGTTTATTTTTCTCCCATTCATGACCTTGGACATTGTATGGGATGATGAATATATCTTCAACAATTGGGATACCGCAATCATTTTCATTTTTCATCATGTTGTTCGATGATAATTCATGAAGCAACTATTGCCACAGTCGAAGAAAAAACGGCCCACAGAAATCTAAATAGTACATAAGTCATAACCAACTTGACAACTTGATGGATCCAATACATTCTTTGCCATTTAATACGGGCTTCAGGCACTGTTTCCAGAGGATCTTTTATGAGATAAACACGGATTCCTTGAAGATAAGTTTGGAAGTATCGGTCCCAAATTAATTTTTTTATATCGCAGAAGAAAAGCTCTTTATCCTTGGGATGGAGTCGTTCGATCAATGAATTCATGCGAGAATTACCAAAGCTCCATTGTTTAGTTGAGAAATAATTGAGAACATCCATGAAACGATGAATTTTTTTATATATTTTCAGTAATTTCGGTCGTTTTCCCATGCATAATGTAGCCGCATCAATTAATATTGCCGGAAGTAAATGAAGGAAATACACATAGAATAGGTGTACTAATTTGTATTTGTTATTCCGAAAACTGTAATACCAAATGGCTCTCACAGTTGGATAATTAATTCCATGTTTTGCTGACATGTCTTTCAACTCATCATATGTTATCGGGTTGTCTTGTGCTACATAGTTGTATATTGGGATGTCTTCAAGTCTACTCTTGTGCATTTTTGCAATGTCCCAGGCACTTGCTAATAATGCATTCACCACCATATCACCAGGTACGACATTAGCATGAACAGATCCATCACAGTGTACGGAACGTAATAGACCAGTTCCTGCACCAGCTGCAACACCTGTTGGTCCATAGAGATTGTCAATCCATCCTCGTATTGGTTGCTCATATGTTGAAACAACGATAGCTGGTCGAAATATTCCAATAGGCATTCCTTTTGCTTTCGTTTCGATGATGTTCTCGGCAACAGCCTTTGTGTAAGCATAAGTATTAGGCCACTGCCCCAAAAGACTGTAAAATCGATGAAATACATTTGATAACTTTGATTATTGAGTAATATATCCTAATACGCTTAGAATCTCAATACATTCAGAAAGTGTTTCAAAATGACATAAGGAGATCTATTATAGTTGATGGTGATAAGTAATTACGAAGAGAACCAGAAGCAATATATGGATTTGAGTACTTTCCATAGCTCACTTGTAATCGCTCGTTTGAATACTGATCATATTAGAATCAATGGCACTCACTGTGGAGTTATTTTCTCAGCGATGTCTTCGTCTAAACAATTCATCAGCGTTATAAGTTTGTCTGCATCAATGGGCGGATTATAAAATCGTTCTTCGATGTTATTGTGGGTACAGTATGCATAGGCCGTGGATACGTGAACAAATGTCTACAGAACAATCATCTCTATGTACCACATGTGAGGAATATCATCTTCACGAGAATTACGTTACGGGGGAGAGAAAAATATTACCTTGAGTTTTGGCATTCTCTTACACATACTGATCATATCCCGGAGGCTTTCAATATTTATCGATACAGCCAATTTGATCTTTTCATCGAAACTCAGAGTAGCTGCGACGTGGAAGACAATAGACACCTCATTGGTGAGTGTGACTTTATCAGTCTCACTAATGCCCAAATTTGGAATGCTGCAATCACCTTGAATGGCAACTATTTTATGTCGAAACTTCGGATGCTCTTCTTTCAGCTTTGCAAATAACTGAGAAATAAATTTCAGTCAACAAATTTCTCAAGTATCATTATGGCTCAAGTTTTTCTTAGGGCAGTCTATGTAATACGGAACATGATGTCATTAACATATTTCACCTCTGATACTTTCTCTGAAAGTATACCTTTCTTCGAATATTTTGCAGATAGAATGAAGTTTGGATGGAAATTCTAATATTTACTATGAGGTTATTGAAGCCAGTTGTCTTCAGGTGAAATTCCTCTGCATAAAACATTTTCCGATTATAAATCTCTCCTCATTTCTATTAGCCATTCGCATGATTCATGAGATGTAAATATAATAATCGTTTCCATTACTCGCGTCCATATCAGGGCGATGATGTAGGAAAGTATTTTATCATGGAATTGGTTTAGAGTTCCAATATGATTTACATTGGAAAGTTTAGCAGTTTCTCGTCAATATTTACATATCTTTTCTCCTGTAGAGTTACATCTATCGAAAACCGCGATACCGATGTACGTTAGAACTTCGTGAACAGAAATATATCACGTATCACGATGACATCATGATGACTCTTCAATATTTACACGGTAACTGATATTTATCATGAATAAAAAATGAATGAACAATCTCTCGGAAGGACAATGGTTTTCTGTTTAGTTGAATTAATGTTTCTAGAAAAATCATTGATAGGTTAGATTATCCCTAAGATTGGAATATCTGATTATTCATCTTTAAAGTGATTCATCGCAATGTTGGTATTGTCCGGTTTTGTCATGATCCAACTTTCCAAAATTTTTAATGGAAGTGGCATAGGGGAATGAACTATCTACTCGAATGAAAATTCTTTGTCAGATGGATAATTGGCATCTATCTACATTATCGGTGATAGTAAAGAAATGTCTTCACATCAAACTTCAAATTCGGAACAGAAGTGTTCTTCAGACAGTCGACTCTGTATTTCGTTCATCGAGCTACAAACGATCACTTTAATGCAATTTTTCTATAATATTAATTTGTTCGGACCACCCAATATGTCATCTTGAAGCTAATGGGTGAGACATTTGAACGCGTTCCATTCATAATATTTTTTCGAAATCAAATGCCAAGTCTTAGTGCAGAACCAATGGACTATACAGTTCCAGATCATAATGATCTTCTATACGACTCCTGACATTGAACTTGACACAGAAACTTCTTGTGAGAGAGCTTTCATGTCCAAGGGCATGAAACAATGGTGGAGTTTGATTTGATTTTTATGATTTCAATTTTGATATCTCAATTCTAATTATTTCGCATTATCCTCATCATAGTAAGCGTATGTTATTATAAATTACATTTTTGTTCACTGTATTTCATGGAATTCTTGCATGATATATGAATGATATTCACTTCTGCGTCTAAGTTCACAGCAGAGTAAAAAAAAATCACACCATCTTTGGTTACGTGTTCCATCATGTATGAGCATTGACTTGGATTTATGCCTAAGTCCATCTACAGAAGTAGGGGACCTAAGTGTAGAGATGCAGTTGCTAGTGAAAATTCCGCGCATTACTGTAGACTACCCTTAAGCATCAACTTACCGGGTCTTCGAAAAGTTCTTCACATCGTTCATGAGTATCTTTTCCTTTTTTGGAGCGTACCAACAAGTAAATAACTGATAGATTCGGACAACTTCGCATTAATTTCTCAATGAGTAATTTGCCAAGAAAACCTGTGCCACCAGTAATAAATATACTCTGGCCAGCGTAAAATTCCTGAACCGGTGTTAAAATATCATCGGTCCTTGCAGTTATTTTTGGTGTACATTCTGCTGGAGTGCCAGCAGAAGATACATGATCAGCAACAGCTACTTCCTGTCCTCCTGACTCTAGCAATGCCTCGACCATTTTGAAATTCTGAAAAACAGAGGATGAATGCATCTCCAAATATACCGTATATGAGTATACGTGTATATTTAGCAATGTTAAACACTCGTATCGCCCTAAGCATATACCATTTGTGTATAGTCGTGGAATTTTTTCGATGACTTTCCAACACAAGAAAAAGTCTATAAGTGCCTATGGTATCGCATGGCGAATATGTGTCCGGAAAAAATATCAATATTGGACCGGCATAACCTCAACTGATCATTTGTATTGTGTTTACATATGAGTGAAGCGGTATTATCATCTTGTGATGATAAAAAATGATTTACTATCTGTTCGGCGAAAATAGTGAATAAAATAAGAAATGGCGATTCGGAAACATGATAAGTTATGTCACCTCGACCGACTTGGACGTGTGAAATTCAAATGGTCTCAAAATTGCATCATGCAATACTTCGGGTGAAATATCTTCCACTTTCTCCACTCTATGCAATGAGGTAATCAGTGAAGGTGTGTACATGTGGATATATTGAGAATAATATCTACTATAAGTATCAATCATCATCATGAGAAATTACAGTTCTTCAATTGAATGTCTGCATGCCTTCAGTATGGGAATATCTGTATATACACATACGTACAGAGACAAAGATCATTGTGACTTTCTCTTATATATGAAAGCGAAACTTTCCACGACACAAACGTATCAACAAAGAAGACTTCATATACACAACATTGCATGGAGTTATGTCAATATACCTGCATTCTACTTTATCAGCCGTCTGATTTTATTTCGATATTATATGCGTACACACTTTTGCATCTGAAAATGTGGAATTAATTTATGAAGCTCGTAGAGATGAAAATATGCATTCTGATATCAACAGTTTCTCCAATCACGATATGTACATATTGGATAAAACAAAAATATTCCCAATCCGTTTGATATATGTACAAGCATTCCGTATATTATATCAACCAACACGGAAGAGATGCATTGCTCAAGTGATAGAGCCCGTTACGCAAATAAGAAAGGAAACAAGAAAAAATCGACATCTGTAGATTCTGGCCGACGCATCACAGCATTTATTTTGACACGTATCGCCTTTTATCGTGATAACTAGGTGCACTGTACAAATGCAAATCTATTTTCGTTTATTGGAAAACCAAGTTCGAGGACATGATATGAAATGAAATGGGTCAGACTCTCAATACAATATTTTACATATGAATATATAT
>JABMBR010005002.1:0-19061 GCA_018881525.1 Meteorus sp. PSUC_FEM 10030008
TATCTTAAGTTTACTTCGTAGTTAAATAGTGTTTTGTTTCTTCAAACAAGAAACATTCGCAACATATAAATAACTTATATGCATCAGCGATAATAATTTTCAAGTTATTAACACATTATCAATATATTAAATATTAATATTGATATAAAGTGTATTAGAGACCGAGTAAAACAGTTTGATATTTATAAAATATGGTGAATGCCAATGATACATTTGTTACGGTGTCCGGACATAGTGGCTTCGCATATATGACAGGTTGGTCGATAAATGTTGTAAATACGTCAACAGAATAATATAGAATCATATGAAGTTCGTTGCCTATACTTAGCCATCATCATGATCCAAAGCCTTACGATTAATATTATTATTCATTTATACAAATGTATAACCTTTCACGTATTGTTGTAATGTTTTAGAACACGCATTAGTTAGTCTTGAACTTGCTCCAAGAATAATATACCTATCTGTTAGTTTTATAGTCTTTCAACCAAATGCTTATACACACAGATTCATTATTGACCTCACGCTGTTATAACATTTACATAAGCCGCAGAACCAATCGTCATTTTGTTTACATTTACAATCGTTTCAATTCGCAATAAATATATATCACATAATCCAAAAAAGAACTCAGGATAATACAAATTCTTTTTTGTTCTGTTTTGTGTTTTGCTTGAATTTTCGTTGATTCATCATTACATGATGTTGCGTGTCATTGGATTTTCTATCATGTTTATTGTGTGATGATAGGTAAAATTATTTTTATTGTTCTCATTGGCTTATTTTTGCACAATGGACAATTGAATAATTGATTAAAAAAATAATAATAATAATAAAATTGACATAAATTAAGACATACACAAATATTGGCGTCATTATTACGAAAAATCAAGTGAGCAGTGTGCTTGCGCGAATAAATGTGTCATACATAATGTGTATTCAAATATATTCATACATATGATAGGAGAGCTTTGTTTTTCTTTTTTAACAGAGAAAAATAAAGAGAGAATCGACATAGATACATAGAGAAATATACAGAAAAGTCGAGAGGATAAAAAGGAATATTCGAGAGAGAGAGAGAGAGAGAGAGAATGAAACAAGTACCCAAGAATATTCTCATACATATTAATATTCATGAGATTGTTATATTAGAAAAAAATTAATAACCCAGAAAAAAAAGAGAAATATAAATTATAATATTTCAATTAATTGTAAACTCACTCGCGAGTTAACAATTTTATTTATTCATATAAATGAATTATTCGAGGACTGCGTGGACCATTTTTATTGAATTCAACCTGGCTCGTGAAGGATTATTTGCTATGAAGACAATAAAAAATATCTCTGTTGAGCGAACAATCGAGAAATTAAAAATGTAACAACGAGAAATAGAAAAACGTGTTGAAGAATGAACAAATGCCCAACCCCACGCGAATATACGAAATCTCTTCCGGGAAATAAATATTGATTTATCGTTCAATTATTTTTCCATATAAACTTTGATTATTTCACTTAGTTTCTTCATTTATTTACATCGTTAATTATCTGGTCTACAATTATCTACATATTGGACCAGGCTCAAGCACTATTACCGGATGCTACGCGCTACGAATATTTACAAAGGGAAATTACAATTGATCGACTCTAATATTCGACATATTCGACAATAATATTTAGCGTAAACTCGTTTCTTTCCTATTTTTTTTTTCTTGTTCTTGTGGTGGTTGTTAATGTTGTTGTGCTTGTTGTACAGACGTTTTGATAAAGGGTTTGACTGTATAAATATATTGAAATAAAATTTACGTGGGTAATAATCAATAAATAATAATTTCACTCAGGATAAATTATAAACCGTAAGATATCAAACTGCAATAATTGTGTATTACAGGAATAATCGTAGGAGTGGTGAGATTTGAGGATAATCTCGTATTATATCAAACATGAGGTGAGGCTGGACAATGTATTGCAAGACGTCGTTATATATCTAAATATATTGACACACGAAGTCGGTTATTGGAACAATTACCAATTATCGGAAACAAACTAATCACGCGGAAATGTGACATGCTTGTATGTCGTCTTGTGCGACATCAATTTTCATTCTATATCAAACTTGAGGTATACTTTACTATAATCTCTATAATCTCAAATAGAGCCATTGAAGAATGGAATTGGGTCTGGGGATTTTTCAATTGATTGATCCATTTGTTTTACGTATTTGTAATACAAAGAAACGTGGGTACGTGCCACTGACCTATAGACAACGTAGCATACAAAACGCAACCTAAATTTGATTTCACGGTGTAGAATATCCTTATTTTTATCCAATGCAATAACCTGTGAGCTTGCAACTGTGTTTTCAATATCAAACGCTTTACATTCTTCGAGTCAATATGTTGCGAATGAAGATGTCAGTGTCGACTCTATTTTCAATGAATATTTATAGTGAACACGGAGGCAAGTTGTAAAAATTGAAATGAATAAATAAATGAAAATGAAATAGAAAGGGACGAACGAGTGATGTGTGATGGGTATTTTTTTTTTCCTCATATTTCTTTCTTTACTATACCGATCGAATGTGGTTGAACGCGTATTCCCATGTCACCTATAAAATTAATGGAGCGAAGCATCGTTTACTCAATCCCCGACGCATTTTTCTTTTTTAATTTCCTTTTTTTTTCATCCCTCCTCGAGTGATAATTAATCGTTCGTATGTTATTTATTTATTTTTTTTCATTTGGTCTCTTATTATCCTGTAATACCGGTGGTATTTTTTCATTTCCTTTAGTGTAAGTAACCTTTTTGTGAGAGGATCTGAGAGTGTTTTGATATTGAGTGATGATTATGAGAGTGACATGAGGATAGTTACCTGAGTCTGTAGCCGTGTAAGACCACGGATCCATAGAATTTGTCCTGCACGCGGCTTTTTATCCGAGTCTGGGTCGAATTTCTCGTCTCCTAGATTGATAGCACCGATATCATCCGGCTGGCCGCGGCCCCATCTGTTTTTAAAAAACATTAAACCAGTTCTTCATAACTCTCTCCCTGTGTTAAAGCAATTGTTTTTTTTTTTGGTTTCATCAAACTTTATTTCTTTTCTCTTTTTTTTTTCGTCAATTATTTTTGTCATTTTTTTTCAACACTTTTGAATTTGTTCGTTGCCGGTTCCTTGATGTACTGCACTCAAATTTCCGTTTACCCTTCGTATCCCACACTTTTAAGGCACAATTAATTGTTTAATGCATTGATTATCACATAGGCGTTAATAAATTGAATGTTACAGAGAATAATTATTAAATTAGGAAATAGTAAGAGAAGAAAAAGTGATAAATTGAAAAAATTGAGACAAGATATAGTATAGAAGTAAGCATTGTAGGATAAGTGAAGAGAAGACTTGAATATATATTTAACGAACGAACTAAAAGAACAATTGGAAGAAAAGAAGATGTAACGATTGTCTGTGTAGATATTATATATAGGTATGTATTTATATAGCCGGTATTGGTGTAATTCGAAGCGCCGATGATGCGAAATTGCTCTTTAGTTACAGATGACTGGTTAATGAATAAATGAATAGGGAGAAAATAGGGAGAAATGTGAATGAATGACATTGGGGGTTAATTTTGCATTTGACGTAACCGAAAAATGATTTAGTATGTATGAGTGTGTTAATGATGTGTAATTTAATGTTATTAGTGGATTAATAAAAATAACATTGACAATATCTGTTAAATTTTCGTTAATAATTGTTAATATTTACATGCGTTTTGTATTCGTAACTACTGTTTGTTAATATACAGTATCATATAATCGAATATATACGAAAAATTCGCAAGCGTAAAGATTTGTTTTTATATATAGCGTTAGCTAAATTTTTCATTTTTTCCTCGCATCGCAGCTTATTTGCTAATTCTAGTTGAACAAGTAATCGACGTTTCGTTGGACGTTTCTCATATTTTTTTCCTTCCATATTGTCAATCAATGTCGTTACAGACAATTAGGATTTCTCTCGCGGAAAGTAAATGACACACACCACAAAGTATTTCCGTGCGCCACCCTATTGGCTATGTGAAACAATTTGAACATTGGGATCATTCATGTTTGATTAAAAGTAGGTCACACTGATAGAATATCAACTATCCGCAATTTTCCCATCAGTCATACATTTTGATGTCGATTTTCTACCTAAAAAATATGTTTCGCTTATTATTAAACGATTGTGAAATATTGCGGAACTGGGTGGGAAATAAAAAAAAAAAGTTGGATTATAAACTATAGGAAAAAGTCCATAACAGCATAACACATAAATGAAAATTTAACAAATGGAATAATAAAACTTTTACCGATATCATCCTCTTTTTTTTTCGATGATGACAGATTAATCCCTTGTTGAGAGCGATCATTAATAACTTTTTCTCTGGGGTAGATTTGGATTAGTTAAAATAAGATCAATTATTGCATGAATTGTGATTATTA
Organism: Meteorus sp. PSUC_FEM 10030008; assembly: GCA_018881525.1. NCBI lineage: Eukaryota > Metazoa > Arthropoda > Insecta > Hymenoptera > Braconidae > Meteorus > Meteorus sp. PSUC_FEM 10030008. The sequence goes on from JABMBR010005002.1 coordinate 4,477, forward strand.
ATTGGGTATAAATAAGTTAATGGCATAGGGGAATCAGCGGAAAAGGGAAGAAATATCAGCAAAAATGACTAGGAAAAATAGAGGATGCGCACGGTCAGAGGAGAAGGGAGTAGAATACAAGCTGACTTTCCCCGAATCAATAAGTGAGATTCGGTGGATGGTGGATTTATCCAGCACACCGCGTCCAACAAAGTACCTCGAATTATTCGGTTTGCACTAGAGAAAGCAGCTACGACCGTATTAATTTTTATACTTCAATCACCGCTACGTCTTTATAACAATAACAATTTACATGTCTACAATGTATACCAAAAAGTTTTCATGATTATACACCGCTTTTTGTTTAAATCATTTTCGTTTATCATATCAAATATGATATTTCCGGCACTGTATAATCGGAAACACAACAGACGTATGACGTCGCTCATTTCGAAACATACAAACAAGTACGTAGATGAAACTGATAATTTTTTTGTTTACTTGAATGACGGTTATACGCATGCAACATCCAGTGTGAACCAAAATTTTCAGGCATTAAGGAGAGGGTCGAAGGCACAAGTCTACACAATTTCGTTCCGATAATACATGGAACTTTCGTATCATAATGTACACGTAGATGAAAATAAATTATTGAAGCAATATCGTTACACCTAATTCATACGAGAAAAATGAAAGGACCAACATTTGGAAGGAATGTGGTTGAACAAAGATCAAGGGAGATTAACACAGCCGTTAATTATCACTAGACCCGATTTGGGCTAAATATTTTCATTAGCGTGGTTCAATGTTTAGTATTCTAGCATGCATAGGCTCGCTACCACGTACTAAAAGGGGGATACGAAAGCTGAGTGACTAATTATCGTCGCTAGACACTTACACGAACAATTGATAAATAAAAAACCATATATAAAACACAGACTTTTTTTCTTTTCCTTAGCGCAATCGTAAATTGCTGGTGTGCTCTACTTGATTAAAAATTGAATAAACTGTTCCATAATATATGTACAATAGCATTGAATTGAATTTTGAGACTTTTCTTTTGCATTTATTCGAAAATTTCTATGAGCGTTCCGGGTGCTGCAGAAGACTTTGTAATAAACAGACATTGAACTGGAACGCTTATAAAAATTTTCCATCAAAGATATTTTTTTCTCTTGTTGAAAATATGAAAATATCAATGATATATAGATTCTCATGTGATGGAATTTTACACCACCTGTAATTGCAATTAGACGCACACCGAAAATGTATACTGATTGAATTTGGACTTACGACAGAATCTTGGGAATCTTGCGTGTAGGAATGGTCGTGACTAACTGACCCCACACCAGCGTACCAACGCCGAAGAATATACACCACATCCACTGCTCAAGTGTGAGAGCTTTTGTGCTGAATGCCATTTTACCATATTGAATGATAATAACCTGGGAAGAAATGAATGTGAAGGAATAGATGAGAACGGGCCTTATTTCGCGTAGAATGTTTATGTTTTGTGGAAAGGGAGAAAAACTTACTTGGGAAAAGCACGTTCCAATCCAAATTGAATAGAAGATTGGATTGGTGAATATTCCCTGGAAGACATGACGTTGACCGTGAATTTTCCTCGCGTTAAATTCGTTGAATAGCGTCATCATGACGAAAGTATTGAATATGACTGTAAAATGTTGCGTCGGTACGCCACCTTGATCCGAAAGGTACAGACCAGTCGGGATGTTGAGCATTTTATCACCTGAGGTAGGCAAAAAGATTCATGAAGAGATGAATTAACATGCTGATAGAATTTTAAGACTTTTAGCGTTAATCAAACGAAGTGAACTTAATCTTTTCATGTTCAAACGGAATCACTTACCCAAGAAGAGAAGCATGAAAATAACAGTCAACTGATAAACGCCCTGACCCAGGATATTTTTCATCATTGTCCTGGATATGAGTGGTTTCGTACGGCCATAAGGCTTGCGAAGTAACAAATCGGGAGTGGGTAATTCAGTAGCCAATGCGAGAGAGGCTAATGTGTCCATAATTAAATTAACCCACAACATTTGCACTGCTTTTAATGGAGAATCTTGTACGGCACACGCACCAATGAATGCCACAACAACAGCAACAATATTTACAGTCAATTGAAACTGTAAAAATTTCGCTATGCTGTCATATACATTTCTACCCCACATCACGGCTTTCACAATTGACGAAAAATTATCATCGGTGAGAATAATATCGGAAGCTTCTTTTGCAACATCAGTACCGGCAATCCCCATTGCAAATCCAACATCAGCTTTCTTCAAAGCCGGTCCATCATTCGTACCATCACCAGTTACAGCAACCACTTCACGTGCAGCCGAAACTTTACTATCAATCATACCCTTCACCAATGTGTACTTGTCAGTTGGTGATGATCTTGCCAATACCCTCAATTTCGGCCATACTTTGTCGAGTAAATGTTGCTGTACTTCACCTTGACTATCGCGAATTCGTTTATTAAATTCTTTACCCTCCAATATGAGGAAATCATCACTGGGTTTAATAATACCGCACTTTAATGCGATTGATCTCGCTGTGTTAACATTGTCACCAGTCACCATTCGCACGGTAATGCCAGCTTTTTGACATTTTCTGATCGCATCCGGTACTTCTGGACGAACAGGATCCTCAATACCAACAATTCCCAAACATGTTAGATTATTGACAATATTTTCTTCGTCTTCCCAATTTGGTTCGCCGTCACAGTGTACTTGATTTATTTCGGCCTTACCAGGAACAAAATCACGGTATGCAATGGAAATTGTACGCAAACCGTCGCACGCCATTGGTTCTATAACATTTTTCACCAACCGGTCTTGCATATCTCTGGTGAACTTCTCCAGATGTCCATCGCGACCGTATATAAAGGCACATCTACAATAATAAATTGAATAACATAAGTTAGCAATGAAAACAAGGAAAATCTCTTCCGAAAATTTATGAAAAAGGCGAACAACAATTACTTCTTCATGATGATTTCGGAAGCACCCTTGGTGAAGAGCCTGTAGCCACCGCCCGATCTTGGAACGACAGTAGACATGCTTTTTCTGACACTGTTGAATGTATATACGCGCGTGAATGTTTCCTCTGGCTGGTCATCTCGCACAGTTTGATAATTTTGGCCAATGGCCAATACAAATCCAAGTAAGGCACATTCGGTTTTGTTGCCAACCTGCATTGGCGGTTCGGTAGGGTCTTGCCCTGGCATAATTCTAGACGTGTACGCTGAATTAATCGAGATACCATGGACGAGAAGATTTCCAACGTGATTCGGGATATCCGAATATGATGGTGCAGTTTTATTCAATTTTTCGCAAATATAGGATTGAACCACTGTCATACGATTTGTCGTGAGTGTTCCTGTTTTGTCGGAGCATATAGCCGTTGCATTGCCCATTGTCTCACAAGCATCCAAATGACGCACCAAATTGTTGTCTTTCATCATTTTCTGCGTATTGAATAGATGAAGAGAAAAAAAAATGTATCATTAGTATCGAGTCGCAATTGTACTTGCCATTTATAAGTTCATTATTTGTATTCATATTATGTAAAGTTCAAATATTAACCTTGACTGAATAGGCGAGTGACAATGTAACAGCTAAAGGAAGACCTTCCGGTACAGCGACTACAAGTACCGTTACACCAATAATCAAGTGTCGTACAAAATTACCGATATAACCAGGCTCCCATTCCGCACCTTCTATAACGAACTTCGATACACAGAATCGAGTGACAAGAATGATAACAGTGAGTACGGCAATTGTTGATCCAGCATAACCAATTTGAATCGCGAGTTTTGTCAATTTTGCTTGTAGCACACTTTTTTCTTTTTTGCCTTCATGAGTACTGCTCGCTGCTTGTTGATGATTTTCAGCACTACCATCATGTTGTTTCACACTTCCGCCACTAGCCACATGACTGTTGCTTGTAATTTCACCAGCTTCGTCACCTTTTTTTATATCCATAAAACAATGATTCATTATTAATTTTATTCATGAAATAATCAGAGAACATATTTTCGTTCGAGGTTTCCACACGATTTCTCTTTAGGTACTCATCGACTTTACATTCGATTTCTTCCTTCTCATGAAGTTGCAAAGTGGAGAAGGGCACGAGGAAGAGTGAAATAGAAAAATTACGACGATGGAAACCTTGAAACTTTGTGTATGAAAATATTGATTATTATTGATAATGATTAGTTATTTATAAACGTGTGTAATAAAATCGTATAATGTGATAGAAATAAAAACGTTAAATCAATTTTGAGGATTTCCGTTAATGTGGGAAGTAAAAAAACGAACAGTGTTATTAAAGGTACACCACTTTCAACTGGTAACTATACGATATTCATGTACTGGATCGTCTATAGCATACAGGGATATCAGTCATAAGATGCAAAGGTTGGGGAATGATATTAGAGACAATTTGTGCAAGAATGAAATTTATATATTCACATGGTGATTAAATTATTTGAGGACTGGTCAGAACAAATGCAGATAATGCATTGGTATATTGTTGAATTAATAATTGGTAATTGGTAATGAATAGTTGGTTGCGCGGAGAGTATACGGGTTGGAAATTGTGTATCAACGGTGAGATTTGTGGAGGTGTAATTCATGGTGTTTATTCTTGATGAAATATGTACGTAAATTTGAAAAACTCGTCGAAGTTGTATGATACAGTAGATAATCAATTGGCTATGATAATGAAAGAAAGACGAATAAATGAATTTCATAGAGAATTCCTCCATATAAAAAAATAGAATGAAATTTTTAATCACCTGGGATAGACTTCTTCTTCCGCTGCTTTTTAGCTTCTGGACAACAAAAACGCATGCAAAAAAAAATTGATTAGCAACAATTGTTCAGCTATTTAGATAATTGACGTGAAATATTCATAACTATATCTCAATCTTTCGTTTGTTTTCATCTGTAAAGTACCGTTAATCGACGAAGTGGGCTATTCATAATTTTGATAAAATAGTGACATGTATGATGTATATGTTGACTCTCGGAAACCGTTGCCAAATTTGATATTTACGAGTCACGATTTCCGAAGTTATCTTGTGAGTGTATGTAATGTTCCTGTTCTTTTTTGCCATGTTGACATTTACAGGATCAGGCATAAAGGCTAATGGGGAGAGTAGTTAATATTAATAATCTATACGTAATTATATAGAGCACTATGAAAGAAATAATATATATTGCACGGACAGAATGCATTTCAGATAAATGCAAAAACTTCGTCATCTTGCGTATTAAAACATTAGTTTGAATGGACTTTAGAAGAGCGAGTTGGAAGGAATCAGGCAAAAAAATTCGCACTTCTCCTTTCTCGGTAAATTCACTAGTAAAACGTATGCAAGAACATGCTCAAATAGTTGAATTAATCAAATGCCTAAATCCTGAGCTCTTCATGAGCTCCTTATATAGAATGTATCTGTATGTATTACATTGAGATAGAAAACCATGCGTCCACTGGTTGGCCACACTTGATTCAAAAAATTCTGGAAATTTCATGCCATAATATTTGCATACCCGCCACTTCTCTATTCTCTCCCCGTTCTTGTCACAACGGGGAGAGAAGTGATTCGTCAACACAAACCATGGAATCTATGTTCCCCCCACCTTCGGGTTAAACCGAAGAGAATGAGTGTGAGCTATTATAATTATTTACCAACATTGTAAATTTTGGACATAGAATGGAAAATCGCCAGAAGTAGCGGGCAGAGCGATAGGCAAACCTGATTAAAGTTGATAATACCATATGAATTATGTCAACCGTGTTAATAAGTTCATACCTTTTTTCATCTTCTTAATTTCCTGTTGCTGTTCATCTACAGCAGCGCCTAACAGTGTAAAGATAATACCAGCTTGTGAATGAGCACCGACAGCAGTCACCAACATTTTGCCTGAACCCTCCATCACATGTGTACCTTTTATGCATATAGAACAATGGCTTGAATATAGAATTTAATCAATAATAGAAAATGCTCTATTTTCATGAGAGGAAAAGAATATTGGGAAAATGCGATAAAATATACCAGACAACACCATGGGATCAAACGCCTCTCCTTTTTTAACATGGTCCGATTCACCTGTCAGACTCGATTCATCAACCTTGAGATCGTTGCTCTGGATGAGAATACCGTCGGCGGGCAATAAATCTCCATATTTGACCTGGATTGAAACTCTATTGGTGATTCATATTCGAATAAAATGTACTACGATGTGCAATTGAAAACTGAAGATGTAATATACCTGACAGATATCACCCACAACGATATCTGCTACATTTATTTGTTTCACTTCACTCTGTCGTATGACTGAAAATTTATGTTCACCCTCTATCCTATTTTGTAATCCACGAAATTGTCGTTCTTTAGAGTAATCATTGAATGCTGTTACTATTACAACAACAATAACTGAAATTAAAATAGCGAGGCCTTCAATCCAACCATATTTCGTCTCATCTTCATCCAGGTGACCAGCGGCGTCGTCTACAGAAATTCGAATTCCAATTTATTATAAATTTGAGGGTTAAAATACCACGAGTGCTGCTATCAAACAATTTTTCGCTATGATTTTCGTACCTGCTTCACCTGGCTTATGTGTATTTGACGGTTGATAGAAGCTAAGACCTAAAGAAACCAATGCAGCTATTTCGAGAATGATTAAAGTAACATCTTGAAGTGCTTCCCACACTAATGTTAGAAATGTTTTTGGTGGTTTTGGAGGTATCACATTCGAACCAAATGCTTCTCGCCTGTGTTGAATATCTCCTGATGATCCGCTGAGTCCTGCAGATGCAACGTAGAGCGAAAAGCAAGAAAGGAAAGGAAAATTTTAATATTGAAGTAAAAAATGATTATTAAAATGAAAATCCTTCATTTCGTTCTAGTTTCTATACACAAACGTACCATCACTCGGCGAAGTATACAATTTTTTACATATCTCCTGGACGCCACCAAGAGCATTAATTTTATTGACACCCTCTCGTCCTCGATGTTCCATAAGCTCGCGAAGTTGTTTGAGTGAAACGCCATATTGGGCTGGCCGCCCGTCTACCGTCGCCATATCTTCACTCTGTTTCCTGGTTGGCTTCTGCCAACTCTACTTTGATACTCTAAGCCAAGGGCCCGGTCTATTTTCTCCGCACACTCTTGAGCCGTTGGAGGTCAGGGGTCCACCGGCTATAACATACGAGAAGGGTATATCTTTTTTGACGTACAATGAATAAGATATAATTGCCAATTATATCCATACCAGCTGGTTTCAATCATGTCATATTTGTAATTTTACTTGATAAAAAAGAAATATTGCTGGTAATATCCATACATGATAAATATACGATTCAACTTAATGACCTGTTTTTGATTGCATGTTTCAAATCCTATCATAATTTTTTGTGATGACTATCAACTGAAGTTGAAGTAATATTTTTTCCCATGATTTTGAGGTGGATCTTATTACTGAATTAACTGTATCAGCTTTTATGAGAGCCCTAGGTCAGTTTTATTGATGTAATGCATGGAACTAGTATATTCTATGACAGAATATTCTGATAAGGACACATCGTTTTTCCTACTTTCATGATCTTTATCGTATGAACTATTGTTCAATGGATGGAAACTTCCTCTATTAACATAATCACAACATCCTCACCGCTTGAAAAATCAGTACATTACCATAAAATGGCAATGAAAATATTCCGTTTGAAAGTTTAGAATACTTTTCTCGATTTGGTATTCACAGTTGACTTCACGTTTCTTGTAACATTCGAGTTTTTTAATCGATTCGCCACGAGTGATGACTTTCGAATTTTTTGCCTATCAGAATCCATTCAATTGGTTCCCGATGCATGTAATACCATTCAAACGGATTTTCAGAAGTAAAAAACTCCTGCACAATCAATGAGAGTATTTCACAATATTGTCAACAATATCATGAAACAAAAAAATCATTCGATTATTTTTTCGAACTATTGAACAATAATAACCTCTTTATTATGAAATAAAATGCTAAATGATCGTGAACCTGAATATGATGAAAATTCTTTCCATTCTAATAAAATATGAAACAATTCTGACACACCATCAAGAGGAATGGAAACAACAGGACATTCAACAAATGTTAAGATATAAAAGATAAGATAGATCTAGATATAAAAGAAAATTTATGGCTGTGATTCCAACAATAGAATAATCATGTCGACAAAAAACGTTAACAATCAAATAAATGAGTATGAAACACGGCACAATGATTGATACAAGAAAATCCATCATATTGATCATATTCATGAATGCAGTACAACCATGTTCCGCATGATCACGTTGATATAAATTGTCATAAACGTAAAGAGGTTATGTTCGTCACCACAATCTGCTTCAAAAAGTAACACGTCTTTTATCAATGAGTCACAATGACATAAATATGAATTAGCAACACCTTCCAACAATATTTCCTCTCATAATTATTCCCAGAATCACATTAACCAAATACATTAATCAATAACACAACAAATTCTATGAAAGTAACAGAGTAAGAACCTGAATTGTAATTTGAATGTGCGAGTTGAAATGATAATATATATAAAACTACCGGCTATGATGTACGACAATTGTTCCGTCCTAACCTCAAAAAAACGAAGAAGAAAACACCTATTGATCCAAAAGAACTAACATAACCGTTCCTCTACTGTCGAGTAGCAGAAATTCGTTGAAAAATAGCGACCACATAGGAACACAATTACAAAGGAATGTTTTTGTAGCAGGGGTTGGTTGTCGGTCTGATAATTATAGTTATACATTTCGGAACACACTCATGTGCTCTATTTCCACGTGTAGGTGAGGGTTAGTGTGTGTGTGTGTGTGTGTGTGTGTGTGTGTGTGTTACCTTTTACTTTAGGTCAACTCTCGAATCAATGAAGACTGATAATCGAATGTGTGGAACAAGTTTCAGGTCGTTCGATGTTATGTTCCAATGAATAACAATGATTCGTTGGAAGAGAAAGAGTTGAAATAGTTATTGATGCAATTCCTGATATACATGTACTACCTAATTCCATAAATGGTGATAGTTATGAGGTAGCGAGACTGAATACTTTCGAATGAAGATAGAGAAGAAAAAAAATGTAAGTCACACCTATGCAGACATGAATATATTAAATACACTGAGGGATATCGTTGTACATATGAATGTACATTGAATATCGGCATATCCCGTTGTTGTGTCCACACCACAAACTATTCTGTGTAATATATGAACACATACGAATATGTACGAGATATGGTGATGTATCAGAATTCGTGGATGTGTTGTGTGTACTATATATAATATAAATTACATTGTATGCAATGGTGTGAGTACAAGATACACGCGTGATGCCTACCAGTATTGCCCTCTGGTTGAGCGGGTTAGAACAACAGAATATGTTTTGGATAGAAATTATCTTTAGGGAACGTCTATGTGGTTTTGAAAATTCAATTATTATTTGTGTATCCTCATGGTGTTTATGTTGTTATAAGGTCGAATATGGTGAATGGATCCCGAGGTGATTGAAGGAGAATACTTCTGGAAGTTGAATTTGATCACGATTTAACATCTTGATGGTGATGTAGCTTCATTAGAGTGAGTGCGATGAGTCAGTTATGTTGAAACTTTCCACATTCTTTTTTATTTCTTTCACTCACAAGTTTTTCATTCCAAGAGTGGAGAATCGTAATACAATTGTGTCGTGTGAATGATGCACGTGGCTATTGTATGATGACGTTGAATTTTTTTTTTAGCAATTTTCTCATCCCGAAATGTTGACAATTCTTCCGGAGTGGGATCTTGCACAAGCTACTTCAACTAGTTTATGCTGAAAATGAATAAATTTCAGCGAATTGGTCGGACATCGATGGGAATTCAAGTTGATTTGATGAAGGTAAATATTCCTGTGTTATCTTTCGTTTATATTGATTCAAAAATAGTTGAACTTGGTTTTGAATGCTTACATTCATGAATAATAATATTCCGTTAAAATTTTTTCCTCTGGAATATAGCGATGCGCTTGAATTCTGATTCATTCGACTGCTTCTAATCATTAGGGAGATAAAAAATGATAAAAAAAAGTTAAACTCTATTCAGGTCATCACCCAGATGTTCTCACTTCACAGTGTCACGTACGATTATACATGAAAAAAATTTCTATTTCTACATCAGCTTCTTCCCTTGTCATTATTAGTTTTATTTTTCGAAAAATTTCTCAGACTGTGTCATCATTAGTAATAAATTACATTCTCACTATGACATTGTCAGGCGTCATATTGGTGTTTTTTTTTAATATCGTTACTTGAAATGATTACTATGACGCATTCACATAGTACATGAATACCGGATAGAATTTAATAGAAATTATGTATGCATGTATTCACAGGCTACTTATATCACTGACGATGAATATTGAATGTTGATTATAGTCCTGACTTTAACCAGAAACAAAAAGAGGATAGTGGTGAATAAGCAATGAAAGAATAGAGAACAAGGAGTGAAAGCTCATCGATGCCAAACATTTCACAAACTGTTTCAAGGATATTTTCCACACTTTTTCCTCTTTCTATATTCCATGATGTCATTTTCATTCATAATTTCATTCGCAAATCTTCCATTCAACATTCGCAAGTATGTCCTTCGAACATAAATTACTCCATCTCTATGTACATTTTATATTCATGTGCTTTATATACACAAATATATGTTAACATACACAGTCTTTATGTAATTATGTTTATGATAGATGATGGCATGAAAAATGATGTCACTGAATTTATAAGGACACTCAATGGAGATGAAAGATGAAATTACCAGACGACTCTTCATCTTCATTAATTCTGTTGATTGACACTCGCATACACACCCAAACACCAACTCAACACCACGTCAAAGTGTTTTACGAAAATCATACGGAAATTCACCCTCATGTTATAAAAGGAATCGTTTTGACGTCTGGAGATTTTGCAGTTTATTAAATTCAACAGATGAATAATTCACTACATGCATTTGAATCGATGCATAATCTCTGAGAATTCGAGATTAAATCCAACATTTGAATAGAGAGAGTGAAGGAAGAGCAATGGAAAGAAAAATTAATGAAGATAATAAAATTATTTCACACAATGTATGAATTATTATAGTATAATAACTGAAAGATAAGCAAATGGAGAATTCCAACCAACATCAAACTGATAAAAGTCAAGGAGCCAACTTCAGATGTATCGAGTTCAAAATAGATTGGATGTGTGGTTTCATATATATAGATTCCCATATCTACAGTACCAACATTCAAAGCCCATGTATTCAATGTTTCGGCCATTTTACCCTCCACCAATAGATATAAGACTAGTGACGTTCATTCTCAGGCGACATTTATCCTCAGGCTTGAATCGCTATCTCGAAAATCCCCCAAGACTTGGCATTTAATCATCGCAAGATTTATCACGTACGATAATATTTAATGAAATACGGGGAAAAAAAAATTATTCCTTCTGGTCACACTCAACATTCACCCGCCTGAAAAACATTATATAATACAAACTTATTTTCCATTATTAAAATCATACGGAACTGTTGCAACTGAGAAAATATTTCTATATAATTTCATGTCACATGTGTCTACGACATCTCATCCGTTTATTGTTTCGTTTTTTTTCAGATCGTGATTCTTCACCAGTTATCGTTGCAGCAGCAGATGAATCATCGAATGAATTATATAAGACAGCCAATGAACTCATCAACCAAATGGAATTTCATTCTAGAATACTTTTTTTTATCTTCAAAAAATTATTGCAACATGAGTGAGTATATTCAAAATTATCTGCTAAATTTTTCGTTCTAGAAAATAGATGAACACGTGTGTTGTGTAGTATATTATACGATGTTATACAATGTATGCTAGCACGTGTCTCTTCAATAACAACTCTGGCCACTTCTCAACATCGGCATTCTTCAACGAGCACAATGACACTCGTAAATACCAAAGTATATAACAAATAAATATAAAGATAGAAAAGTGACATGAAGAAGTAATGAACGGTAACAAGATATAAATAAATAGCGACGCACGCATAATCATATTACGGAATAATTTCAAACGTTTGAACGCTGCGTTGAATTCACTGTGAGTAGTACAATACAACAAAGACACTAATTTATAATAAATTAGTGTTTGAATCGTGATGTCAAGAGAAGGTTGAACATTCATATCACACAACACACACTCATGCCATCACATAAAATTAAATTCAGAGCTCAATGAAAATTTTAGGTCAATCGAATTATGGTGCAATAAATTTCTATAAAATCCATTGACACGTGATCACATTAAAATCAATATCCAAATAACTTTGGCATATTATCAATATCCCCATTAAACTCAACACGACACATTTTTTCTTTCACTATGAATTATTGAATATTCTCAATTATATTGAAATTATATATATTGAAATTAGTTGGCGAACAGAGTGAATGAGGTTACTGCGAGTTCCATTCACATAGCAAAATAGGATTCATTTGTGTGGAATACCGCGTGGAAATAGTTGCGTGTGACAGTTCAACACAATGCACACACACTTTATATACACACATAACACACATTCATACATATTTATAATACATGTACATTCTGTTTACAAGTTTTGGTGAAGTTCATTCGACCATTTTACTATTTCATGAGCTCGTTACCAATTATACATATTGCACTATAGTAATGCACCAAGCACTCGAGTGTTCACAAATGTTTGAGAAACCATGATTTCCTCTACACGATAACGAGTTCTCACTTGTATGTAAAAAAAAAAGTTTTCTTTTTCAAACGATAAAGGCGAAAAAAAAAAAAATAGAACACTCATGGGTCACCGCCTCTCTCTTTTCACATCCTCTCGTCATTTTTCTTTTTATTATCAGTCAAAGACAATAAGAATTCGAAATTAATCACTACTCAAATAAATCTATAAAATATATATTGTGTGTGACTATGTGTGTGTATATATAGATAAACAAGAACACGGATAATTTATCAGTCAAACCGCAATGACGTCAATAGCGCCAACGTGCAGATGAAAACGTGAATCTCAAAAGTTTTTTCAGTACAATGTGATATTGAGATAAATTTATGTGTCGAGAGGTTTCGGAAGAAATAATTTTTATATTTTCAGGGCCACCATTGAGACACATAAAATTTGTTATACTTTAGTGAATACGAAATTCAATCGAATCCATATACACTCAACTGTATACTGTTGACATTGATTATTTTTTTTCTTACGTTCTCTCTCCCCGTCGCTCTCTACATAAGAGTATAATACTTTCATTATATATAATATAATGTGTATTAATACCACAAAGTTATCGATCTAACCTTCAACATGAATGCAAAATAACTTGGTAAAAGAAAGAGAAAGAATTGGAAGAGGAAATAGCAAGTTGGGATTATTTATTCCCTCTCATTTTTCAACACATAAAAATATTAACGATGACATAGAAATGAAATTGTTTTTTGGTGTGAAGTCTCTCGCCCTTTATGTTCGCGCGACGAATTTGGGTAGCGAGTCATGTTTCATGTGAGAAGTGGAGAAAGAGGAAGAAGTAGAAGACAGCAATAGTGGCGGATGAAGAAGAATTAGAAGAAGAAAATGCCGTCGGGTGTGCGAGTTCCCGGACAGGCAGAAAGAATATCATCATTCTATTCCCACTCTATACCACCAGTGTCTCGAGGTCTGGTGTATACTGTAGTAGCTGGCTAACTGGCTGCTACTCCCGAAATAATGTTCAAATACGCGCGTGTGTGGCGGTAGAAAATGCGTCGGCCCAGGCAACAGCCGTATGTATCCGAAGTTATCCGTGACTGCTCGACGAGACGAAAGCTTGTTACATAATATTTTCATTATTCTCACTATAAACTCTGAACCTACGAAAAAAAAAAAAAAAAAACACTTCAAACTGAATATTCAGTTCAACTGAATCGAAATGAATACAACAGCGGAACAAAGACCTGGAGGAACAACAACCATAACAGAAGTTTGGACTAAACGAAGAAAAAAAAAAAAGTTGTTCACTGAGATTGATGAAGAGAGATATAACAGTGAGAGAATGAGGAAGAGAAATAAAAGAGAGATAACGATGGAAGGTGAGTGCGTGTGTGTGTGTATGTGTGTGTGTAATGATTGGAGGGGCAGAAAAAGCTCGGAAATACTCACTGGCGTTTGTCGCGCGAGGCGTATCCCCGTGCTATGTGTGTTTAAGCTTGGTGGCCACACGAAAAGATAGGCGAGAAAATATAATTTCGATGTGACATACGTCTGCCGATCCGCGGGCGGCTGTGTGCCGCTGCCACTCTACCTTTCGATGCGCACTAAAAATAAAATCGGCTCTCGTGTAGTCGGCCTTTCCACAGTTACCCCCGTGTGTGAGCTCTCGCCTCTTCACCTCTCTCTTGCATGCAATTTTACACAGACACACACGATATTTGCCTGCTCTCTATGTGTGTTGTTGAAAGCACCGTGTGATATTTAATATATATAT
>JABMBR010005003.1:0-19057 GCA_018881525.1 Meteorus sp. PSUC_FEM 10030008
TTTTTTTTTTTTTTTCGCTATGCTTGATGCCGTCACACTTTGAAAAAAGCGACAAGGGATAATGTTGATGGGTCGTGAAGCATTGAAGAGAAAGGAAGAAAAAGATGATCGCGAGACGCGAGAGGTGAAATAGGAATAAACATTTTTATTTTCGTGGAGGATGATGTGTGCATGTGAGAGATGATCTATTATTGTTCATAAGTTCATTTGGAGGGAGATAAAATGCACATTTATGAGTGGCTGTGCACCAGGTGTAACTCATGCTTCGTGGCCAAGAGTTTATGGTGCTTTTGCATGGATGTGGAATGAAGAAATATGACGATTATAAACATTTCCGCAATATTGACGAAAATTTTACATTTAGTTTATAATTAATTCTAGGGGCGAATGTCTGATTTATTGAAAAAATTATTCAAGCGTCAATTATTAAAATGTAATTTTGCGGTTATTTGCTTTGGATTTTCTACAATTGTTTCAATGAAATATTTATCAATAATTGTAGTAAATAAAATTTATCAGGTGTGGAACTTGGAGGTAAGTAAAAAGTTAATGCCTGATATATTTTCAATAAAAATTCATAACTTCAATAAATATAAAATCAATTGGAATTTAGCATTGAAAATCGACATTATTAGGGAAAATTATAATTGAAAATCACAGAATTATTGTAAAATTCATCAAATGCCGCACCATATTCAGTTTTTTCCAATATTTCATGAAAATTTTCGGCATTCCCTCGGAAAAATTAAATCAGGAATAATTTTTATCATCTTCTCCAATGATTTGTACTAAACCAAACATTCAGATTTCAATTCCCCATCTTGATCAATATTTTTTATTTATTTATCAAACTATAAATCAACAGATGTGAAAATTATGGTCTTCCTCATGTTTATCGATATCCAAAGTTGTAGGAGACTAAATAAAACTATCTGAGAATGTGTAATATTGGATGGATCCAATCCCTTATCCTTCACTGCAATACACAGAGCAATGCTGAGATTGAACTTATGTACTTTCAAAGATATATATAGGCATTCATGCTTCATGCATACTGAAAAACATACATAAATTCCAATATATATTTGTATATAGTTACAGAATTCTCTTTGATGTCAATAGAGCAACGAAACACAATAGAGATACGATTTCATTGTCGGCAAGTTCGTTGTAAAGGCAGACGCGAACAACACACAGAAATATATATTAACGATGTATTATATATACATGTACATGTGTCGTGGAGGTTGAAAGAGATAAAGGAATACTTGAAAAATTTTTACGTTCGTAGTGTTTCATTCGAAAAAAGATAGCTCTAGAATTTTTTGTTTTTTTTTTATATTTTTCGTTGATATCTGTTGAAAAAAAAAATTTTAATTATATTCTCGCGTCTACGATTCGTTTCGGATAATTATCTGGAAACCTCTCCAAATTATTTTTAAGTATTTTTGTTATTCTGATATCTTAGATCGTTAATTTCTTTCATTGTTCCATTTCTTAGATTAACAATTTTCATACGAATATTTTTCAATAAAATGCAAAAAAACCATAATCAACTGTTTGATTAATTCGATTCGAGATGGAAAAATTGAAATTGCGTTGTGGAATAAATGTTAACGTTGAGAGTTTTTGTCTGATTTCCATCCATGAATTTTTCAAAATTTAGAAAAAAAATTGATGGTGAGGGTAGAAAAAAGTGTTGTTTTTAATATTTCTGTCAGTCCACGATTTTTTTTTTATTATTCCGCTTAATGTTGGAAGAATAAAAGCTCTTTTTTTTACGTCCAGACGCGAATAAGCTCGCTCAATCTATCGCAATAAAACTTTGTGATCCCTCTTCATCCTTCTCTCACTCACTTCCCCTCCCGTCATTTAATCCTTAATTCCACAGCCGACTTTTGTTTGAATTTTAATATATTCCACTGGGAAGAGAAGAAAAAAAATTCGCCCATATATATTTATACCTGTAGATATATTTGGAAAAGCTCAACTTGTGAACGTTATTGTCGTATTATCAAGGAGACGATGGATGAAGTCTATGCGAAAAGTACTTGATAGACTATCGAATTTCTTCCCCAGTTCTATTCAGTGGAAAACGAGAAAGATAAAATCACGAGTGGAATACGTCGACGAAGAAAGTTGAAGTGAAAAGAAGTAAAACATAAAATGCAGTTACGTGCTCTTCTTTTTTTACTTCAATCTCTTTGAAATTATTTTGTTTCCGCACTCTTGTGCCTGTCTAACTTGACGGTGTGACACAAACTCACACACTAAAATACCCAAGTGGCTCGCAAGAGTAACACGCCTGTTTTCTCCCCTTAAGTTAATCCCCCGGTCTCGTTTCACGAGCATTATCTAAATCGTGTTTACACGATGCCGTGGGAAGTTGTGCGACGACCCTTTACCTTCTCCTCTCTCCGTTGCTATCTAATGTGCATAAGAGTGGTATATTTATATATTTATATACGTATAGACGCCTGTCTCAACCGGAAGTGTCTTGATTATCTGTTTATCTGTAATTATATCTTTCGCATGAGGAAACTCGAAGAATTCGAAATTAATTTTAACGAATTTTATATGAATTTGCAATAAATTAATTTTTATTCATTTTTTACATTTTTTCTTTTGATGTGGTAATAACATTTTTCTACGTTTGAAGTGTTTCATTAGTTTGTGATTATATTCATGTGAATTATTTCTCAAGATTTTGATTAAACGTGGGCAAGAAAAATGGATTCGTCTTAATATTCATAAAAATGTTTGTTTTATTCGATTGTTATCAAAAAACCTGAACGATTTTCCAATTTTCACGAGGAAAAACGATACATTTCCCCACATGTTTTTCAGAAGGTTTTTCCAAAACTGAACTGTTCGATTTTTTCACTATTCTGAAGCACAAATGGCGTAGGATTTCATGCTATTTTATACTTCCCAATTTCATCTGAGTAGATAACCAGAAAATAACAATACCAAAAAAGAAATTCGACTTTGAATCGAACTCGATTAATCCCCAAATGTTATCGTTGAAATTAATGAAAAAGTTGACAATTCAAAATTATAAAAATCTAAAAATTATTTTACACTAAATTCGATTGATATCGACATCTGACTTCTTTTCGGAAATAGATAAAAGAGATTATCCAAGCTTGAGCTAATTTTCGTCCAATTTCTTTTCTCTTTCAATGGTACAAACGCGAGGAAGATGAAATGGAAAAAAATGAACACCAAAAACTAAGAGAAATTTTTAATATACGATCCTTTGAAATGTGTAATTAATTAGTGACAGATCCTCGAGTCGTCAAGAGACCTATGTAATTTTCCCCTGCTCTCGTTTACATTTTCACACAAAGTGTATGCATAAACGCATGCGTGCACGAGTGAGAGGCCACTCCGTATTTGTATGTGTACACACAGTTGAATGCTGTGAGTCATCGTCTGCGGAGAGACATTTAGAAATTCTTGAAATGGCTCTCACATACTCATACATAAATATACATGTACATATTAGCAAGAAGAATAAGAAGGAATAGGAGAGATGAGTATTGTGTTAGGGAGTGGGAGCGGATGGAAAGAGAATTCAGACATTCCTAGATAAAATTTTGTGCCCTACGGGAATGAATAAACAAATCCGTAGAAATATCGACAGTCGAATATAAATTTTTCCAGCGGAATTTTGCCGCATTGCTTTGGGCACTGGACCGCCACAGCAGCCAAATATTTTTCTTCCTCTTTTTTTATTCTTCTTCAGTATTTAACTATCGTTCAATGTGGATGGGGAATAAATTTTTTTTCAATAAAATTTATAGGTTCAAATGAAAAGTACAAAAGAGTACTGTGAAATGTAATTCTGCTAATTGGTTTTTGAGTAGAACGAAAAATTTGTGTTGATTTCACACTTCATTTTTTTTTATGGTTTCATGATTCTGGGATAACGGCTGGAGTGATTTTTCACAATAGATAGGAAACATGAGTGTTACCGGGATGAAAAGAACTTTTAAAAATCTGTGAAATGACCGTTGAGACCTTTAAATTCTGTATCGTTTTGAAGACACATTTCAATGTTTCGTTCATATGGCTGACACGGTATCTTGAAAACTAATGGTCGAATTGAGTCCAGAGACAATTCTATCATTTTGGAAACGAATCGTTCATGGTCGAAAGTAGAATTTTGTAGATGAATTGAAAATTGACACAGTTTCCGAGTTGTGGAATTTATTTCGAAATTTAGGTATTTTTACGTTTGTTGCAAAATGTTTCCACGTTGTTTTCCTTTTTTCATATGTTTCATGCAATGATAATATCAATGAAGTAACTACTGAGATATTTATTTGCATTTTCTTTAATTTCAATTCTGTTCATGATATTTTGACATGAATGATAACAATGCGCTTTGTTAGATGGAGTTGAAATTCATCCTTGTTCCCTTTCACACATAAAGGAGTTCATGAATATTATCGCATTCGGAGAACATTGAATGGAATATATTCTCTTGCCTTGAATGAAGATATTTGATTGTTGGTCTTCTAAATGACTGAATTATCACATTTGCATATAAGTGACCATCTTATTGGAATTGATATTTACGAGAATGACATTTTTAACATCATCTCATTGTTATTTGCAGCAATGTTCGTGTTTGATCAATCAGGCAGAATAATTTAAATTTCCAATCTCTTTTGGAGTCGAAAACAATTTCAGAGTGACACAAGTTCAAGAATGCAACAATTTGTTTTTATTCAATAATTTTTAATTCTTCTATAATGGTCATGGCAATTTAGGTTACCGAAGTGGAAACATGATCGGTAAAAATTTGTTTGTTTATATATTTTCTCTCGATAATCACTTGGTATTTCATCATAATTGGAAACATTTTCTTTATAAATTGTCAGAATCTCTGTCCCCATATAATTATGAAGTGTTATCTAATTTTTCTATCAATTCCAATCAATTATTGCATGTTTTAAGTAAATATTTAGTACCAGTTCAATTCTGATAATTGAAGTCGGATGATTGAACATCGACCAGCAATTGAATAATAATTAATCATAACTCTCCCTCTACTCCACAAAAATATCTCGCCAATTTCAAATCAAAATCATACAACACCACTCAATTTTAGTCTCTACAAATGAACGCCATTTCATTAAATTCATCAATATTTCAACGCTCTCTATCGCATTTTTCCAAATACTCTTGCTTAAACGATGAAGAAATCGGTTGAATCACCAAGAAAATTTCCTCCCATTACTTCAACCGTGAACATATGAACCCTAATAAATTCCACCAATCAACCCAATCACGAACCAACAAGATAAAACTGACTCTGAATTCACAGTGAGAAAAATTTGTGCCATGCAGCCGTGCATGGAGTCATTGAAAAAAGCCGAAGAAACTGAGTTGAAAAAAAAGTTTAAAAAAAAAAAGGAAATAAAATGAGAGTAGACGTGAAACAGAGAGAGGCAAAGTCGCAGGCATGCCGGTGTGCCACGAGCAAACGCTTGGTAAGGACCCGAGGAATGCGCTCGTCCGATCCCACGGCTTTTCCCCTCCTCACCTCCCTCTCTCTCACTCACCCTGCACTCAATGGCCGTTGCGCGGCTTCTCCAAGGAACCCATATACACATATAAATCCACACACAAACATACAATATAGGGACAGTGAAACCTCTTCGTCGCTTTTACTCCGATCGCCTCTACTTCACCTCATACTCACTCTCTTATTCTCATACACACACGTTGATTTATCTCTCCAACTCTCTTTTTCTTTTCCCGTTCAATTCTTCCATATTCTTTGTCGTTTTCTATATCGATAGATCGTGTTCGTTCACTTGGCAAGATCGATAATTGCTTCGTGTTAAAAGTGCGCACTTGAAACTGGTTCGCGAGCGCGCGACAAGCAAAACCGCTTCGATTCCCCCATTTACTCCTTTTTCAATAATCAACACAAAAAATTCATTCAAATTTACGTATACGATGGTGATTGCACAATCGACGACTTTTCAAAACATGTTTTGTTTCTATTTATAGATGGGAAAACTTCTGCGGGCACTAAAAATATGAATCGCAATCGTGAATAATTTTTATGAATTGTGAAATTTATTTGAATGGGAAATTCTTGTGTGAATAGAAAAAGGAGTAGGGATGAAAGAAATAATCCGTGAGAGGAAAAGAAAATGAGAGAAATGTGAAAAGAAGAACAAAAGAGAGATCGTATATCGCTTGCGAATTTTTCGCTGCTTACTTCAAGCTTCTGCGTATGTCCACAGCGGCAGCAGCAGTATGACATATAATCCGGTAATGCCGGCATAAATTTGAGTTGGTCCTGTTGCTGTTGTGTATAATCATCAACAAGTTTACGATATTGTACACGAAATATTGGACGTGTTATTCCATTTTGTGTTGATTTACCAAGACGTCCCATAATAGCAGTGAATGCTGTCAGGCTTTTGCGCCTGCGTGTCAGCCTCCTCATACCACACAGGACATTCACAAGAAAAATGAAAAAATACTACAGACACACTTATAACACTAGCACAAACACACAAAGCCATACACGAATAAATACTCATACACTTTCACTTCACCGTTTATGCTGAACCAATTGGCTCAACCTCAATTTAATTTAATCCATCTGGTGGTTTATGTTGATGAGAAAGAAAACAACGAAATTCCACTTTGAACTTCCACTATAAAAGTTCGTATTTTTTCTTCTCTCGTCTTCAATCTCGTCGCCTACCTTTTGTAAATCCTTCGAAAAATTTTGCGCAACTTCATCCTGATTGGAAAATTTTATGTGCGAATAAAAATTCAATGAAAAGAAAAAACCGAATGGAAGTACAAAGATGTAATGACAAAGAGGGGAATTATGAAAAATAAATGTTGATGATAGAAAATAAAGAAGAAGTAAATGCGCGCGCGCACGTTTGTTCTTGATGTATATTCCACGCCGGTTGAGAATAAGCGACTGAAGTGAAGTGTGGCGCGTAGCATTGAGCGAGCAAACGAGCGATTGAGCGAGTGAGCGAGTGAGGCAGGACCCCGTGACTACGCGCTAGAAGGGCAAGCAGCAAAACGATCGCATGGCCCACACGGACTCACTCATCCCCACTGCTATTACTAGCATACAATATTTTTGACGCATACACAATCTCACTCACTCGCCCACTGTGTATAGAAACCGGCGGTGCTGATATATAGTACAACAGTACGTGCCCGTGTTGTGTTACTTCGCTTTTATATATAAACTTTGTATGTATATACGTACATCCGTACTGTGTTCACTCAGTTCTGCACACGTCACTGCAGAAGTACTCTCGTCAGTATTTTGCTCTTTAACTCGCGTGAAGTGCAGCGCTCCGTAGCGGCGATAAATGGCAAATACCATTGAGACACCTTCGCCAGTTTTGTTTTAAACAATTTTCATTGACAAATTTGTCTCGGAGAAATTTTCACCGGACTTTCATTCTTTCATCATTGAAATGTTTAATTTTTTATCGTACTGGGGGTTTAAGATTGTTCGTGTGGTTGATTAGAGTAGAGGGGACTAGCGAGATTACGAGGACGTTTTTTTTCTTATTCTTTTCAGTTTCAAGAAAATGTCGACCAACTTTCAGTTAATCATGTGTGAAATGAATTTTTTTTACCTGTCGATGAATTAAAAATTTTCGATGAAGCATAAGAGGAAGAAGGAAGAGTTTTGTTTCTTCCATTGAGAATTTCTCTTATCAGTTTCTTTCATTTCTCCCCTTAAAATTTTTCCATCTTCCATTTTTTCCTTTCTTATAATATTGTAACTTATAAATATAATTCTGAACGGAACATAAAAGTTCACCTAACACCGTTGAAAGAGTCGGATTCTGTCTCGTTAATTGTTCCTGTTCATTTGTGTTTGGTGAATAATGAGAAGGATAACGGGGATATTCATTAGTGTATTATTTGAAAGAGGACAACCACAGTGAGAGCAGGAAGAAAAGTATGAGAGTTGTGAAGAGAAGGAACAAGTCCATTAGTTATAGATTAAGTTGGTTGAGTAATTTTTTGAGGCTAACGAACGCGCATTGAGAGACCCCCTATTGCGAATTCCAGAACGTCTTCTAAAACGAAGATAGATTTCTAACAGTCATCGAACCCTCCGTTGGGATAATTTTAATAGTACAATATGGACGTGAACGGGATAGACGTTCAAGAGTCAGGAGAAATGAGAGACTTTGGATCTTTTTTTTCTTGTTACATAAATGTTTTCATTGTGTTGTTAAGTTATATTAATTCATTCTGCAAGAAGTAACTGACGCACGTTGACTATTGGTTGCAAGAGGATCAGCAGGATGCAGAGCTTCTATTATTTGACTGACATCTTTTTAGAACTATTTACTGCTGGCATCCTTATGACACTACGAAATTGACAAAGATTCTAATTGCGAACAGTATTGAGTATTGAAAATTATCTTAAATCCAGTAAAAAAAAACTTAAGGATCATCAATGAAAATTATTGCAAATTTGGAATGCTTTGGAATGAAAGATAGTTTTCCTTTCACTATGCAAGAAAATCCATTTCTAAAAAATCTCATTCGAATATTTCTCCTTAGGAACATTTCCCCTATGATATTTTTACTAAAACTAATTTTTCCTCAGTTCCTTTTTCACCATTATTTCTTGGATCATCAACCACAACTTGATATCATCCAGTTGAATTCAACCAGGTTTCAGACTCGCAGTCTATCATATCTACAGAGAACGAAAAATGTTGATATTCTAGCGAGGTTTTTAACTGGAGATGATACTTTTTTAATGGTTGACATCATTATACCCCTTGTAAGCTTTGTAGTTGAACATTTTTAATCATTGTTGTGAGAAGATTGTGATTATGCTTTCACACAAAATGAAATTAGATAAAATGACCAGATAGGAGCTAACGATGTTGAGGGAAATATCCTGCGATGGATACTCAAAATAAAACCACTGGATTGAAAAAAAATAGAGTTGAATTTATTCTTCACATATTCTCGCAATGTAACTTTGAGTTACAGCAAATATCAATCAAGATGTGATAAAATTCATTGGAATTGCATCAATCTGTTATTTTACAAAACATGTCAGCTACTATAAAAAATTACTTTCCATTAAAAAAAAAACGAGTAAAAGTTTTTAGCGTGCATTTGTCGAACTTTACTTCACAACACACTTTCACAACTCCCATATGTTTTTGAACTTTATTGAAGAAATTCGCGCACTTATTTCAACTATAAAAAAAAAACAAAACAAAAAGTTACACCGAGAAGAAGAATTTGGGAAACATTGTTTTGAATTTTCTTTGCAAACATATTTAACACCATCGAAATGTTTCTGAGGAATTCCTTTTAGTAATACAAAATCAATAACAAAAATCCTAGAAAAGCAAAAAAAAACGTGATGAAAATGTGAAAATCTCTGATGGAATATTCTGGAGATTTTAATTCCCCATGTTTGAGCTCTACAATTTAATCGAAATCAACTTCAAAATTTTTTCATTTCCCCTACTTACATTTCACATTATTCGTGTATAATGTTAATCACATTTAATTCTGAATAAAACCCTCAACAAGACGTTATTCCTTTCGAATGTTGTCAATCTTCTCTTAATTATTCAACTGTCAAAGAGCTTCATATATATATCAAAAACTTATTCCAGAATGGTTGAACGCTTTGGCAACGGAGTTTCCTAATGCGTAAATAAATCCCTGGTGGTCGCGAACTGGGATTAAGAGATAATGCTGTGAGTAATCGGTTATGCAGATTGGAACGTTAAAATTTCAATGAAGCGAAAGTGCGCGCGCACGACCACCCTCGAACAATTGCACCACAATGGTAATTTCCACAAAAGTGGAATAGCTAATTACAATTAAATTTAATTTAATCTATTTAACCTGGACGTCTCAATTACAGTAATTAATTTATTAAATTTTTTCTCCTACATTCTTACTTCCGGGATTTTCAATACCGTTCTCATTTTCAGTTCGATTTTCTTCATTACACGAATTGAGTTTTATCGTTTGGGTAGAAACTATAAATATCTGAAGAGAAAAATATTATGAAAGGTTATAAGAAAAAAGAATGGGATGAAAAAAAAATTTTGTTTGTGGTTTACACGACGCCTGCTTGGATAGTTGCACACACGTCCTACACGCGCGTCCTTTCCCGCATTATATTAACAGGCCCTTCTCTTCGTGTGCGCAATATTTATCCATTCACATTTCCTTTTTTTTTTTTCATCGCACTCGGGAATTCTTTCACACAAGATGTTTACTGTGTGGTGGAATAAAACTGTTTTGTGTGTTTGAGCGAATGTAGATATGATAATCAAATAGATGTTTACATAGAGGGGAACATGATTATAATTATTTCACAGCGTTTGTATAATGTTCCCTTTTTATTATAACCTCGGTATTTTCCAGGTGTGAAATTTTTCCGATGTCCACACGGTGTTTTCCTCATATTCGTGGAAAAAGTTGTTGAAATTTTATTCATCTACGTTCACTAAAAAAAAATGTTTTTGGTTCTTGACCGGAGTGGATGCCCAAATTAAACTCCGTGATGACAGTTATCAAAACAATAGAAATTTTGAATTGGAAGGGCAATGTTTATTCATTTTCCGATTCAAAATTGTTATGAACGACCAACGTTCCAACGTCTTTGCTTTGATCGTTGTCATTCCTTTCTCATTCTTTGCTTATTTTCATCTTCTAATTTTTAATAAATAATAAAAATATCAATTACGTTGCTATTTTTATTATACCAATCTCGAGATTTAAATAAGATTGGACTGTCTTCAAAAACATCATCGAAATTTATCTGAAACAGTCGGATTATCAGTTCCTCTACAAAGCAACACATCATCCATATGTTCAATTACATTTTCAATCTCGGTTCACCAAGAGAAAAAAAATTCAAACATTGAATGAAAAAATCCTAATTTATCCAACTCTCCAACCTGATATTTCCCCTTTACATCCATACACTGTACATGTTCTTTAAATACATTTCCCACAACTATAAACTCTGCATCAATGTCTTTGCATTTCAGATGAAACACACTCGGTTATCCACACGAGAATGCCAAGGTCAGCCTCATTCCTCGCGCTGGCGAATTCAGAGACGACCATCAGGTAACGTGCGCCACTCTATACAATCTGTATAATAAAATACACATGTACATGTATTATGTATGTGTATAAGTTGATTCTTTTCTATTTCTCTTTACCAGATTTTTTCATTCTGTTTTTATGTGTGCAGCGCAACATGAGAAAAGTTTTTCACTGTCAAAACGTGCGAGAAACATCGGTGAAAGATGTTGCGGTGCCCGGCGGCTACGTGTCATTACCCACCATTGCGCGCATCGTCTTATCTATAGTGCGATTATTATTTGAGTCTGTATAGAAATTCATATGTATATATATGCGCATATGTATATTGAATGTATGTATGTATTGATTGTGAGCGGAAACGAGTGTGGATTCCCGTCGTGCGGTTCTCTCCGTTTTGTGTAACGATCGAAGATGTCGAATGATAAAGCCAGCTTTGTGAGAAAGGGAAACAGTATATAATATAAAATATATATTGAAGTATCATTGCAAAAAGAGAAAAAAAAAATACTGAGATAGATTCATGAATAGATGCGACGGGTTTAATATTTTTGTTTATTTTATTTAGTGTAAAAGAGAAAGTGTTCGAATGTTTTTTAAATTGTTGAGCATTTTTTATCTGTATTTTATTTGAAACTTCGTATCAATGCAGGGATTTTTATTTAATTAGGCTATTCAAATGAATTTATGGTGGTTAGTTAGACCACATCTGCACAGGAAATATTTAATTCTTTGTGTTGTGGAAGAAGCTAATTAATGCGAATGGGAGTATTTGGTATTTTTTTTTCTTTCAGTTTCATGCATACTCTGAATGTTTCTATTTTCGCTATCGTTATTTATCCTATTTGGTATTTGAATTAGATTTCTGTGGTTTTCAGTGAAACTTTTCGTATAATTGCAAGTTTAAATTGTGTAAACGGTGAGAAATGTTTATAATTATTAACAGGAATTTATTCAACTGGAATGCAATGATTGTTTAAAATGGTATTTGCATATTTCAGATAGAAAAAAAAAATGGGATGTGCACTTTCACATTTCTACTACCTTTGGAACAAATAAGAATATTTAACATTGAAATTATAGTGAAGTTCGTTAAATTTTTATTTAAAATCTCAATAATTCGAATAAAAATTTGAAAAATTATAATCGAAATCTGAATTCTTTTCCATCACACGAAAAGATAACTTCTCTTATGAAAATTTGTAGAAAACTCGTCAACTAATTTCAAATTTCCTTAATTTCCTTATCCACGATCAGAGAACTCATAAACTAGGAGAAAAAAAATGATCTATAAAAATAAATTTTAGTTTTCTTCCTTCTCATAGCGTACACCTCAATTAATTCAATTCTACAATTGTCTCTTCATTCATCTCAATTTCAAAAGATTTTGATGCCAAGTGATATAAGAGAAATGAGCTAAATTTAGATGTAGAATAAGGACAATTGAATTTATGGGAGAGGCAGTTTTAGTGTGAAGAGGAAGTAAAGGTGCGGGAGGTAGTGAAGCAAAAGCCGAGAGAGAACGAAGAAGAGAAAGGTATATAGAGAATGCCGATTACGGTTTGCCGCGCTCAAGTCGTAGAATGTTAATGCCCGGATCCTAACGGATGACAGTGGCGTACCGATATCGAACCGCTGACTATATCAGTATACTATTACTCGAACAACAAAAATATATACAGATATGCATTGAAATTAATGTAATGGGTTCTCCGACTTTATATTGTCCATTTAGATACCATCGCACATAACCTACAATACATCGAATTAACGATAATAAATAAAATTATTTGTTTCTCATCTTATATCCTCTTGAAACGCGTAAAAGTAGTTTGACAGTTTTTCTCTGATAATTCATATTGATAAGAAAATTTTATAATTCAAGCCACGAATTGATCGACATAGATGTCGCCATATTGATCAGAAGTTCAATTCAGCACACGACATTTATTGTCTTATTGTTTATCTCATCATAATTATCAATAAAATGATTCACTCTTTGATTATATTCACTTTAGATGAATGAAACTGGTCGAATGAATTTTTTCCCTAAACCCCTTTTTTATCGATGCATTGTAGATCAAAGTATCGAGATAGCGAATTTAATTTTCCGCCATCTTTGGCGAACGTACGACAGTTTTACAATCGTTCATTTTACACTATTTCTTACAGGTTGTCACGATCTACAAACAACTTTTAACGGGACAAATGAATAAAATTCGAATAAAAACACAGTAAATGATGCTTTGATGGAATATTAATTATTAATTCAATGGAGTAAATGTTTTGACGGAATAATCAATACATGGGCTGGAGAATATCAGCCATTGTTCAATCACATGTTGTATAGTCTACAGATAGGCTCGTAACGAGACTTGGGTCTGGTTTGGATTCTACATTGCAATGTGTATGTAGTTGTGATATAATACATGAGCGCGTGTGCATTTATATAAACTTATGCATGGCAGAGAATATAGGAACGTCATCTGGCAACCAAATGTCTGAGGACCTCTGACAACACTTCAGCCTACATCGCCATGGCTATGTTGGTATATATTGAATTCTATACAATAAATATATACCGACGTGTGGATGCATAGTCTGCTTTTACCGGAATTTCGTGACACGCTCTATTACCGTGACGCGCTTAATTAAACCCACCCCGGACATGTCAATCTCCCATTTATCATTCTCTTCTTTTCCTTTTGTAATCCAATATCAGTTCAAACATTTTTATAGACGAGTTGGATATTTCTTTATATACGTTTTGTATTTCGTGATGAGGAAATAGAGCAATGAAATCTTTGCATGTTCAACATTTAGGGTGCCATTAGATTTCATCGTTTCGTCATCATTTTTAATTTTGTAATTTATAGAGAAATTTATTTGGTGATTATGATATTGGTGCGAATCTAATTGTGATTGATTTTTATTCTTGTTCATTTTTTTTTATTTGTCTTCCATTAAATATTCATTGGATCGTGTGAATTTGTTCAGTTCTTGTTGACTGTGTTGATGATTTGATGTTGATATTTATAAAGTATTTATAAACATTCATGAGATTCTTGATTAATGACGTGATTATGTAATATTATTATCCAATAAAAACAGGTTTGCTGTAAGAAACTAAAATACTTTTACTCGTGGTGATTCACTGAGTGTGGGATAATGTGATGATCTTTTCAGAGTTTTAGAAAAACGTGAGAAACGTAATTTGTTTACAATTACGATGAGTCAATGATATATATTAAATCAGAGACGATAGTAGAAACTAAAAGCTGAGTTTGCAGTGATTTCAGGAGAAAAATACGTTTTACTGTTTAGCCCGATGATTAAAGAATTAGTCATGGATGTAAATATGGATGTGTTAATCTTCCATTCAATCCAATTATTAGATTGATGAAATTTACAAAAGAACTGAAACCGATTTCATTTTTATCTTTAACGTCGTATAAGAAATTCTTGGAAAAAAAAAATTCGCAGATTTAGTGGACAATGCAAGCAAGCGGTTGATCGCGTAAATCGGCCATTTCACTGGTGAGCAGTTAGAGGAAGTTTAATCTGAAAAAGTTGGTGAGAGATTGACTCAATTCACTCTCTTTCTGTTTTAAACTCTGATCGACATCCGTACTTGAACAAGAAGGGAATGAGAGATGAAAAAGTAAGAGGAAAAAGAACGACCCTGAAGAAAAAATAAAAATGGAAGAGAAGTTGAAGAGAAAAAAAAAGGAGGCGAGACCAGTGAACTTCCGAGTCTGAAGTCTGCTCTCTCCAGTCGATTTTGCACACTTGCATATTTTCTTCAAGGTCCTACACTGAGAAAGGTCGAGCAGACGATTTCCGTGCCTGGAGCGCAATGTCCCCTCGTATCTCAGTAGCAAACAGCAGGGTAGTTCTTTCTTCTTCTTTATTGTTCGATCTGTCTTCTATTTTTTATTTATTCAGCTCTACAGGAAAAGAATTTCGACTCGTTATATCATCGTTGGATGATGGATAACAAGATCTTGCGGAAATAGATTTCGTGGAGTTATTGGATGTGTCTGGAATTCTGAGTGAAAAACAAATGATCAATCGTAATTCAAATTTTTTTTTGCTTTTCTCATTTGACCAGGTGAAATTCGAATCGTAATTGGGTTGTGAACATTTCCTCACATGATTGGGGGTTTCACATCAAATGAATATTTTTATAAGTAGTTGTTGTATTCTCATCGCGAATTCCGAAACAAAAAAAAATTGAATTCACAGAAATTTTTATCTTGACTTGAACTTTTTTGACGCAAGAATTTGTCACCAGTTTTAGGGGATTATTTATTGACACATCTTACAAAGAATGAGAGAAACTTTTAACACTAAAATTTACGTTTTTACAATTAGTAAGAGATTAAATCCAATTTCAGGAATGAGAAATCAGGAGCACCCGTTCGAGAATTTCGAGAAGAAATAAAAAATCCTGTGCATGTTCTGAAGAATTTGTAAGTCATTTTCACTGATTGATTTATAATAAATGAAACAATCTTTACGAAATTTGAAAATTAACACAAATAAATTTGATTTTCTTATCAAACGAGAATGGGAGGTGGGAGAGAGGGATTATCATTACTTTTTTTTTTTCTACATAGAATATATACAAGAAAATGAGCGCAATTTCAGTGGAAGTCATGTACGTCTTTAACGTCATGCATAGTCTGGAAATTCGTCTCGTTGCACGACGACGACGGCAACGACGTCGTCGACGAGCAGATAAAGAGAATGAATGTCGCTGGAAACGATCAAATATATATATGCACATATGTATGTCGTCAATGTAACGACGTCGACGACGACAACAGGGAAGATACAATGCATTCAGACGAGCGGAAAAACGTCTTCCTTTTCCGCCATATTCTTCACTCCACGAATTTACTCAACGAATAAATCAGTAATTTATCATTTTATATGAAAATATAATTCAAAATAATTCATTCAACATTACCGTGTATGTTTGATTATAAATTCGTGATGTATATAATGAAAATATAATGAAGGAGGGTGAAAAAACTAAATTTGGGGAGAAAAATTTATCCAAATAATCACCGGTACATTCCTGTATCTTTTTTTCATTTTGTATATTCATAAATTCCAAAATTCGTTGCTGCATGGAATTTTATGGATGTCAATGACCGGATTTCGTTTCGCGCCAATCACATACAACTGGTCTCCTGCGTTCATTTTATACGCGTACACACACGTGTTTTTTTTAGCATTCTTCACTTTACTCGTTTTCGTTCGTGTCCACATTGCAGATGAAGAAAAATATTATCTCCGGTTTGTAATCTCTTATCTTCTTTTATATAATTGTGAGGAGAATATTTGTACACCAAAGAGTCCACCAAAATGTTCTGAATTGACGAATTATTATAATTCGAAATGTTTATTCCCGAAAAATGATGAAATTTGTGATAATTTCGTGATTCAAATGTTCTTGTGGATAGATCGGGAATTGTTTCTCAATTTTTATAATTCCTTCACTGTTTCACAGACTGAATGAAAAATTATTATGAAAACTTAGGCATCGAAAACGATTTCTGATAAATTTTGTGTATAATTTTTCGATTTAGTGTGTTGGCGCTCATGAAATATCGAATGACGTGATGAAATTGTCAAAAGTCGATAATTCAATAATGCATGATATTAATCATGTGAAATAAATGAAATCATTCATGAATTTTATATCAAATTAATGTTCTAATATACAATGAGAATTATAATTTATTAGTTTGACTCTCTTTCGTATATGAGAAGGAACGCGAATGTACGGTCGTTGAATTTTCTCGCACGACGTAGCATTTTCATCGAGGTCCAATAACGTCATCGCAAACTTTCCTACACCACTCTCACCCTATCTACTTTTAAAATATGGCAAATCTCAAGAGTATCAAACGTATACCTATATATATTTTCATATATATTACACTTATACATGGCATGCACTTCATTAAAAATTGTAAGATGAAAAATTCTTGCTCGGGAACGAGATGCCATCACCATACACAAATATCTACGGACATATAACGCAAGTATGTTTTATGGTTTTTTTTACTCGTTAAAGTTATTTGAATGTCTCAGGTCGAACTGATGAAATGCGCTATCAGTAGTTTTTGATTGGTAATTTGATTTTTCAGTCAATTCTGTTTGTATGTGATTGTGTGTTTCAACTGGAGTTTTTCCCCAGCAAATTCCCATGATTGAAAATCTACATACCTGTGTGTGGGATTGTATCGCTGATATGTATTGCTTTAATCAGCTTTCAGATTTTGAAGGAGAAATTTCATTCCAATTCGTTTCTCAGTGGAAAGTGTGCAACGGGAATTCAGAAGTACTTTGAGAATTTATTATTTCCCATGAGGAAAATTGATGCCACGCTTTTTATTGAATATGTGTGTATGCCGAGGATAGATGGAGTGATCTTTATTCTTTTCACCTGGGTGCAAGTGAAACGGAATTGAAATCTTATTCCGGATCAACTTGATCTCATTCACGCATCTAACTTCATATTTATGAACGATTGGACATAAATTAGAGTCGAATCTTTTTGAAAGGTCGATAAATTTTCATTCATCATATTTTTATATCTGAAAATGGATGATTTACCGATCAGATTGTTGATATTGTCAATATTTAACATACCGACTGAAAGTAGAGAAAATAGTTACCGATCATGTTTAAGTTGATCGATCAGGAAATTGTATTAAAATTATTTTTCTAAGGCATAATTTCAATCGTAAAATTTTCCATGTGTGGTGGTTGTTGAAAGTAAAAACTTTTGCTTATCGAGAGAAAGCCCGGTCCTGCGGATCGAGGAAATTTTTGTGTTAATTCTCTTTCCTCGATCATGAATCCCAATCGGAAGGCAAAACCGCTGATGCTTTATCGACTGAGTCAAATGCAATTGCTAAAATGAGTACATTTAAAGTAAAAAATTTTTTTAACTCACCTGTTCCGATGATTCAGTTATAAATGAATGACAATATTGAATGGTGAAGTGGGCACGTGGCTCGCGCGCGAGGAAACTGAATTGTGCGTGTTGTGGCTCACAAGTGGCATATGAAATGCGCCTTAACGCGTGGGCCATTTGTACCCGCTGAAAACAAAAACGAAAACGAGATAAATTTTCATCAATAATTTCTTGAATTAAAATTGACTATAATTTCTGTTACAGTTTTCATTTATTGTCATTTTCATACAGAAGCAAAAATTTCGTTCTCATCTTTACTGAACTCTTCGGTCTCTTTCAAATTGAATTCACTCATTGAAGAACCCAGAGAATTCAACTTAATTTTTCCATATAAATTATCCAGGCAGTATCCTTAAGTCCAATCTAGTCAAAAATTCTGCTCACGACGTTCAACATTCTTATCAATCTTCATGTTGTGTAACAACATGCATCAAATATCCAAAATTCATCTCAATATTTCCGTTATAATAAGACTGATCAAAATCTCACGTCAACCAGTTCATACGTCAAACGCTCTTCATACTTTTCTCACCCGAATATGCATCCTCAAGTTGTCAATAATCTCTGACATGAAGCAATCATCTTCATCACAATTAATCATCACTATTAAAAAACAATTTCTATCACTTGTACGAAATTTTCGCACGAGTACATATTGAACGATTTTCTATACACATTTATAACACAATTACATCATAATTGATTGATATATTTGTCTTTTTTTATTCAAAATGCAACATTAATTAAATAATTCATCACGCACTCGATCAATTTGAACGTCTGAGTTCTTAAAAACAGGAAGACGAATCAAAAATGATTGTTCATTCCTTATTAGTTGTGTACATCTCATAAATATCACTTGGATGTGTATCAGTTAAACAAGAATAGGAAGAGAAATATGACGATGAAAAAAATACATTGCATCAATTTATATATATATATATA
>JABMBR010005004.1:0-19033 GCA_018881525.1 Meteorus sp. PSUC_FEM 10030008
GGTTAAGTCAGTTGACATTTTTCGCTTTTGTTCAACCTGAATATTTCTGTTTCACACATACACGTATTATTCTTTTTTTTATATGTATTAGTATTTCCCCTTCCCCACGAACTCCCTGGCCCTATTGATTAGTAAGCGAACACCATTCATTAAGAACATTCGTTAGGATAATTAGAAACGTTCAATTCTAGATGGGCATTGTTGTTTCATTTTCACCTCATGTTCAAATTGATAGCATGTTGAATTTTTGGAAGCATTTTCACCTGATAGGAATGCATCAATACAATTTTCATCATCAGAGCTATCAAAATTTTTTCGATTTTAATTGATACAGAAATTCAGCATTCAATTCAATTCCATTTTATGAAATATTTATCAAACAATTATTTTTATTTCCGTGATAGTTTGAATGAGAGACATTGCAATTTTTGACACGTGACGTGTTACGAATGAAAAATTATCTATGTCTGCTGACACGTATATAAATGAGTGTATGCGCTCTAGTATAGTGCGTTATGGCTCAATACGATGTTGTGAATGCAAGCGATAATTAAAACATAATTAAAATACCAATACATGCACATATATATTTTGTCTAGGCAGTATAGACACTGTAGAGAATCGAAAGTCTTCACTGCCGTCAGTTTACATCCAGTTAATATTCGTTCAAAATTTTTTCCGTTTCAAGAATCTCCTAAACTGTTTCTCTTCTTAATTATTATGAGAATGAGGTTTTAGAGGAAGAATATTTTCGTGTAGACGAAAGCGATCCTCATTGTGTTTCTGTTCAAATACCGAAATAAAAACAAAAATTTGAATATTTTTAAAATAATTGAGATTCAATTCATATTGATTGTTATGATCAACAATAAATTGAATGTGATGAATTGGTAGCCTATTTCAAACGCAGAAAAAAGGGTTGCGGTAGTTCCAAAAATGATTCTGGCAGTTTTGTTATACAGTACGTTGATTCAACCTGTTGATGACCCCCATGTAGTATCAATTACCGGTGATTTCATGATTGGTATGCTGCTGAGTGTACGTGAAGCACCAAAGTACAATGACGCAACATTAGAATGTGGAGAAATAAAACATATTCATGGTTTAGAAGAAATGGAAGCTGCTTTATATGCACTTGACTTGATCACTAAACAAAAAAAAATTTTGCCAGGTTATTACATTGAATTATTAGTGCGTTAATGCATCATGAACGATTGTGATTGACTTTATTATTGAAGGGGTTCGACTCGGGATGGAAATACACGACACGTGTTGGTCAGAGGTTCTAGCTCTACGAGAGAGTCTACGTCTAATCAGAAGTACTACGCTCGTCAGCAATTTGAAAAATTGCACATCTGAAAGTGGTGCTTTTAGTGCGGAGCTGGTTCCAATGACTAAAATCGAGGTGAATTCTAATCTTTCAATGAGTTATTAATGACTGTTATAATATTCATATGCTAAAATTTTAATCCCTTCGATTTTACAGAATCCATCAATGATTGGTGTCATAGGATTATCAACAGTGGAGCAAACTATACAAGTCCAGAATTTAATGAAATTATTCAATATTCCTCAGGTGAGTTGTGAGAAGCGTTTCGGTGTGTAATGTAGAATTCATCTTGGGTACTAGAACAGTTCATTCATGTACATAAATTGGTTCGAAGATTGGACATTCTGATACGGTACCAGAACTCGACGATAAGACACTGTATCCAACATACTTACGCGTGATACCTAGTGATGATGGTCAATCGAAAGTAATACGTGATATATTGATAAAATTCGGTTGGTCGTATGTCTCCATAATCCGTACAAATGGTATGTTGATTGGTATTCATAAATAGATACATCAATCATGATAAACATGTCAATATATACATTTCACAGGCATTTCGGCTAAAGGTATCAGCGACTCTTTTCGAAAGCTTGTGGATCCGATATCTAAAGATTCCGGAATATGTATTGCTAATGAACTTGTGATTGAACCATACTATGATGAAGAAGCGATTGATGGTTTACTTCGCCAACTCGCCCAGGATAAATCAGTCAGCATTATCATCTCTTTTTGTGACAGAGATATGTTACGTAACGTATTCCAAGGTATCAAGAGACTGAATTTTGGTGAAAGATTTAGTTTCATAGTGAGGTAATGTTTTTCGTTGTTTTTTTCCATCACACTTTCTTCATTGCTGTTTCACTCACATTTTCAATCTTATGT
The DNA here is from genome assembly GCA_018881525.1 of Meteorus sp. PSUC_FEM 10030008. NCBI lineage: Eukaryota > Metazoa > Arthropoda > Insecta > Hymenoptera > Braconidae > Meteorus > Meteorus sp. PSUC_FEM 10030008. The sequence continues at coordinate 2,219 of JABMBR010005004.1, forward strand.
TGTATCTCCTCTTGTGCAGTGATAGTTGGGGTAGTTTACCTAACATCCTCACCGATTTTGAAGAGGAAGCGTGGGGAACTCTTTCAGTGCACACTGCTGGACGAGAAACACCAGGATTTAATCAATATTTTGGCTCTTTGAAACCATTAGAAAATGAACGTAATCCCTGGTTTATGAAACTCTGGGAAAATATATTCAACTGTAAACTGCAAACAGACATATCGGGCCACTCATCTCAGGATGTCAATACAATCAATACGCAACGCTGTGCAGGTGGATCATTACTTCTTTTTATCATGTCACTCTCACTTGATGAACTTCCTTTTATTGTCCACTGAATGAACGGAAAATCAATTGTTTCTTTCTTCATAGACGATCTGAGTTTAACACGAAGATATCGTGGACATCGGAAAGTTGGTTATGTGATCAGGGCGGTTTTATTAATGGCACATGGTCTGCACGAAATGCTCAAAGAAGTTTGTGGTAAAGATTATAATGGTGTGTGCAGTGACATATTTCCAATTAACACGTCAATTCTCATGGTACGTAAATTTTATTCTCATATTATTAAAAATGTCATCACTTTCACGCATCAAAAGACACATCTCAATATTTTCATGCAGCGTCACTTGAGGAAAGTATCATTCACCTATGAAAATGAGTTAGTGACCGCGAATGACCAAAAAATAGAAGCAAGGTCAGTGTGTATCCCCTCAATGTTGATATTTTGAAATGTGTGTTATTCAATGTCACTTCTTAATCACATTTACATTCGATTGATTCTTCATAACAGTAAATATTCCATTGAAAACCTGCAGAAGGGATCCGACGGTGTATTTCACTTTACCACTATTGGTCACTGGGTAAATGGATCTTTGCAGTTGACCGGTGAATTTCAGAGTAGAGAAAAGAAACGAATTTTCAGTAGTTGTTCTATGCCGTGTCCATTGGGAAATCAGAAGGTGAAATACGAAAACGCAAAGGCCTCTACTTGATGGATTTTTGCTTGATTCTAAAGATGATCTTTACATCGATATTTATTCATGAATTAAGTATGGATGGAAAATTTTGCTAAAAATATTTGATTTCACGTTGCAGGAATTCGGAAGTGATAATAAGAATCCAGCTTGTTGTTGGAATTGTAAACCGTGTGACAAATATGAATATGTGTCATCAGATCTTGAACGATGTATACCATGTTCTCGAGACGAGAGGCCTAATCCAAATCAGACAGGTTTGATATGAAAATTTGTTATTGGCGACTGTTCAATCATGAACACGAGCTGTATCCAACATGTATGATTCATTCTAGGATGTGAAGAGATTCCAATCGCGGGACGTCATTGGACCGAACCAATGACTTTATTAACCATTTCCTTCGCTGTCATTGGATTTATTTCAACTGCATTGACTGTTTGCATTTTTATAAAATATCAAGATACACCAGTAGTTCGGACAAGCAGCAGAGCGCTTTGCTACCTGATTCTATTCAGTATGACGTTAGCTCATATTTGTGTAAGCCACTATTCTATTTTCATGCAACTTAAGAGATGATATATTTATTGTAATAATATTTATAATATTTCAAGGTTTATATCATTATGATTGAGCCCACTACGTTCACATGTTCTCTTGTGCGTGTTCTACCTCCTGTATCTTTAACAACAATATTCGCCGGATTATTGACGAAAACGAATCAAATTGCGAAAACCCTAGGACGATCGGAGAAAAAACAGTCCAAGAGGAAATATGGACTGGTTCCAGCGTCTACCCAAGTAAAAAATGATAAAATATAAATGTTATGAAGAGGCTCGAAATATGGGTTTCTCAACGTATTGTGAATGTGTTCGATTTGTTTTAGTTCGCCATCACATTTCTTTGTGTGACGATTCAGACTGCAATATGCTTTGGTATGATGCTAATTGATTCATCGACACCTTCAATGGTATACCCATCACGTGATCGTCGTATATTGTCTTGTTCTTCTTCGCCCTTACACGTGATCCCATCATGTGTATTTATCATGTTTTTGCATTTTTTATGCATACTGCACTCCATCAAAACACGAGACATTTCCCGAAATTTTAACGAAGCTAAATTTATTGAAATCTCTCTGTGGATATCGTTAATTACCTGGATCATATTTTTTACATTATTTTTTGAGACCAATCAAAAAGTAAGTTTTCGTTTCTTCTCGTAGGTATTGATACCAGAATGATACATTCATAGAGCATCTTAAAGAATTATTGCATTCTTCTTTTTAATTCCAGGCCGTCACGATGTCCATATGTTTAACTCTTCATACATCAATGATATGGGTTTTCGTTTTTGTCCCGAAATTGTATATTATTCTTCTCAAACCAGAGATGAATAATGAATCACACTTTTCACAGGACCTACCGATAAAAATGAAGAGAGTACCGCAAGTTAGTACGATAGTTGTTACCTCTTCGGATGAGCACTCAACGAATACGTTAGCTAAAAAGAGATTAGCAAAGTCAGGTAATGCAATGGAAACCAATGAATTTTATATCTACAGGTTTGTATGAACACATTGAAATTTCATTCATTTTATCAGTTTCAGAGTCTTGTTCACAATTTAGTAGAACTGTAGCAATTCAAACTGATGCAAAGTTTTTCCAAAATACTGTACATTTAGATGACGACAAGATATCTGATGATGATGATGATGATGATGATGATGATGATGATGTTGTCAATCCGTCTTATGAGGATTCTGGCACATCGTTAAGGAACAATCGAAGTAATGATGCGAAAGTTTGTAATAACAATTGGAGGCAAACATTCTTGAGCAAAGGTATCCCTGGGCTAAGGCAAAAAGCCCCTTCAAACAAAACAGACGAATATTTGAGTGGTAGATTCGTTAGGTTTAGTTCTGAGCGTAGAACGGGGTTGAAAAGCTCTCCATCTGAAATTCCTGGACTTTGTCTAGAATCGAGTGAAAATAATTGTTTGCAATCAGAAAATCATAGGTAAATGAAACTGAATCTGGTTATGAGAATATCATTTTTATGTAGATATATTTTCAACCAACTCAAATTTTTAGTTCGAACCGGCGCGAATGATATAACTCGAAAATATCGCATATTTGATTATCTCGTTTTTGGTATTGATAAAAACTGATGTAAATATATGAGAGTGGTGACTTAATGATAACATTATGCGATCGATTTATTATTATCCATGGAAACTATTCGTTGGTGTACGAACCAACAATGTCGGTTGAAAGGACGAACGGTGGTGCTCATCAATGGCAATTGAGTAAGCGGCAAATAAATGAGATTTTGGAAAAATTAGAGCTATCACCAATCCATAGTGACAATGAGAGTGATGATTCAATTGTGGTAGGTGAAGATCAGTCGATCGAAGAAAAAAACGGTCTATCTGACGAATCAAGAAATTCTGCGGTGCTCACACATCGAACACTCGACCATGAAGAGTTGTGTAAGGCATTGCTGAAATCCGAAAAAGATATGGTGATAAACGAGATGAAGAATAATTGGTTACATGAGACTTTAGTGGAACATTTCACGAAAAAACAAATGGGCCATGTGTGTTGTGCTGATGATACTGATGATGATGATATGATGAATAAGTATAAGGATGAATTATATCATTTTTATGAAATGAAAAAGAAATCAATCGAAAATAATAAAAGATGGAATGCTGAAATATCTGAACTTCGCTTGGTGATTCAAGCAAGTAAAGAAGAGGAGAAAACTGCTCTCGAGAATATTTCCTCCACTGCAACAACCATTGGCACATTATTATGGAGTCATGGAAAGTCACTTTCAGTTAAATGTGCTCAAGAATTGGTGTCCAAACAATTAGAAAAGATTAACCAAATATCACAGAAACGTTTCCGTCATGTAGGTGATCTTATTTCTCGATGGCATAAAATTGTTACGTGTGTTTCATTCAATCATGGTTAGAACCTAGATACCCATCAAAATCATCTATTTACAGACTAAACTGTGCTTTGAATTGAGTTCCATTCAGGATTCTCCGAATTGTCCGTTCGCTAATGATGCAAATCTGACCAGAAACGATTATGAAAAATTGGAGGCTGAAGAATTTTACTGTCATACAATATTACAAAAGAAACAATCCGAGTGTGAGCAACTAATATCAAAGAATCGTGCAATGAAGAATGAGATAAAATTAGTTTGTAGAAAAATATCGGAGTTGGAAACGAACATTTCTGAACGTGCAAAAACTTTACACGATTTAAAAATTACGAGACACAAACTTCTACAGACTAAGAGGGCTTTGCAAAAAGAGTTGGATGTAAAAACATAAATTTCACTCAATACCAGAACTCCACTACCACAAGAAATCGAAAATTCTCTCGAGATTCGCAGAAATTTGCAGTGGACATGAAGAACGGATGAAGAAAATGTCTGATTGCGTTCTGGTGATGAAACCAAGAAAACAAGCTAGAAACGCTTCGGAGTTAACCTCAGAGTAGAAAAGTATAGAACACTCGAATGAACCTAAAAGGCTTTAGAAATAACAACTTACATGATTTTTGAAGAATGAAAACAGAACTGTTATTGTTATTTTATATATGTTTATTCGAAATTATGCTTACTATTGTCCGAATTCTAAGTTGTTTGTCAGTTTCTCAAATTTGATTAATATATCATAGGCAGTGTGTATAAAATTTCATAATGAAGAATTAATTTTATACCGAACACATTATTTGTTTTTCATTTGTTATCTTAATTTTGATTAAGCAATAAATATTATGTGAGCGTTAAAACGCTAGGATTTTTACTAATCTAACTATATACAAATATATAACCAGTTGAGGGAAATTGATGAAGCATCATCCAATTTTTTTCTTGATCTTTTCAACTGATTACGTCCTATCGCCATACTTTTGTTTTTCGTTCCTCACATATAAATTTCACAATTGTCAAACAAATTATTCTTACATAGAACAATGATTTGTGTTAGTTTGTACGTTAATTTGTCAATTATCGTTATCAGGCAACAATCTTCACGGTCTATTCGAATAATGTGTATATCATGTAGTAAATAAAATTATGGCCATTAAGATTTTTACAAACATTTGATTTTCGTAATATTGGTGTATATTCGAGAAAAAAGTTCGATAAACCGCAGTATGAATATTTATGGATCATAAAATTCACGATATAAAAAATATTTGAACAGTCCAGATAACCAGTCTGGATATTTTTTTATAATTCATAGTTTCGAGAACGGGGAAAATATTTTGACATTACGTAGAACTTTTAAATTGATTAAAAAAATAAAATATGTTTGTTGTGCGTTTCATTGTGTTTCGGCGTTCCTTTTCTCATTCGAAAAGGCACAAGGACATCTATTAGCGCCCAATTGACCTTGGAATATAGATGCGGAGGCAGTTAAAACTTGATGAATGCTCCTCAAAGTTGTATCGGGCAATTGTTTTTTGGTGCATCCATTTTATCATATCGATTGACGTTAATTAGATTTTTGCCACTTTTTGTATTTCGTTCACATTCATTCTGAAGTTACAACATGCAACATTTCTTTTTATTCTTCTTATAGTTCGGTTTGAGAGGTGGTCGTTCAGAAAGTTGAAATTTCCGTACAATTCGCACAAGTTCGTGAAACGCCTGGTCCACATTCATCCGTAATTTTGCACTGCATTCAATGTACGGGATTTTCAGTATTCTCGCAAGATTTTGTGCTTCTTCTATCGATACCTAATGAATTTCGAAGTAGATCAAGAAAGATCGAATAATTAGATAACAACTACCAATAACAAGTAACTGAGTACAGTTCAAAATAACTTTAATGATCTTACCGATCTTTGATGGTCTAAATCTGCTTTATTCCCGACCATCAACATAGGAAATTCATCTCGATCTTTCACCCTGAGAATTTGTTTATGAAATTTGGACATTTCATCGAATGATGAATGATCCGTCACGGAAAAGATTAATAGAAAACCTTCGCCACTTCTCATGTACTGTTCACGCATGGCACTGAACTCTTCTTGTCCCGCTGTGTCCAAAACTGTAAGATGAAAAGAACATTTTTTCCATAATCTATGCTGCAATTTATCACTGAGTAGACCATAACAAAACGTTTTGAACAAAAGTTTACTCACTGTCAAGTTTTGCTGGGACATCGTCGATAACGCATTGCTTCGTATATGAATCTTCAATTGTAGGATCATAGTCAGTAACGAAATAGCTCTGTAAAAGTATTACAAATAAATTCCTACCATTCAGAAAATACGTGCGACATAGATGCGTGAGCAGATTAGCTACATCCTTCAGTACTGAAGTTAGTGAAAGAAGTGTACGTGATGTATAAAGAAAATATCTCTTATAAATCTTATCATTCATTCTCGATTCGGTCAAGCCTTTTGAAATATGTGAGGAAGTTGAAGAAAGGCAGTGTTGGTGGCTATGATGAGTTATATAAAAAAACATTTATATGGGTCGTTCGCACAAAACAGGACGTGATATCATCGTTAGGTTAAACCACCGTTACGATCTAAAATGAACTGGTATTGCGAATTCGTGACATGAATTATTGCCATCTGTGATATAGAGAATAATTTTCAAATCGAAAATAAGATATAGCGAAAGATATTCCTGTAGGTGGTGAAGTAGTATCGCCCACGATGAAAGGGTTTGTTGAATAATTATCTATTCCCGCATAGTGATTTGCGTAGGTTCTATTCTAATAAATTTGTATAATTTGAAAAATAAAATCAAGTCAGTTTGCTCACAAAGGTAAAATTTGCCTGGTTTAATTTGGACAGTAAGCGATAAAATGAGATAACTTGGACGCGTAACCTTTGTATTTCTTCAGTTGAAGAATGAAAATTGTGAGATGATGATGCATAACCATACCGTCATCGACGTATTCTTCCTATGGGGAAAATAGAGTACTGAACGCTAGCAAAGATAATCACACGTGACCCATCCCTACAATTTCAAAGACGAAAATAGAAATCTTAAGTGAGGACGCCATAAACATTTTACAAACTCTAACATTCATATTTTTCACATCCAAAAAACACATGTTGATGTGCCTGTCCATTCTACTAATTCTATTATTCTTCGTGGAATTATTTATAACTTCACATTTGAGAACATAAAAAAAGTCGATAGCTATATTTACTACAGTTCGCATATTTTTTTTTCACTCAGGAATTTCGAACTCATCAGACATGTGTCCGTGAAAATTTAAACGATCTCCAAATGTAATATGATAAATTTAGAATTTTTCTCTCTTTTTTTTTCCTCATCACTATAAGTAATATTCGACCAAGGTCTCCTTGATGTGTAAGTCTCGCAAGTCTGGCACACATGAACCTACGCAAACGTATGCTGAAGTACATTGCGTCATTATAAAGCCCACTCACCCAACATTCATCGTTTGACAAACCATATATATGTATGAATGAAATTAATTATTCCAATCATCCAATGAACAAACAACCGTTAATGAAACATCGAAATTGATCCAGTAAATCCAATCGAAAACTTTTCTGGTTGCTTTATATGTTATTCATGCTGTTTGTATCATCACGATGCATCGGACAGAGAAAGAATAAATACAGTTGTTTCTCATTAATGAGTTGCTCCACTATCATTTTCACTTCTCCACTCTTTCGCGTAATCTGATGTGAGCTGATGAACGAGAGTGATGGCAAATGATTAATCATGATGCGACAGCATTACACGTTCTGGGGGATTCAGTCAAACTCATTATCCTTTCGTTCACTTGCACGGTCTTGAAAAAATAAGCTAAAATGATGACTTGATGTGTGATTCACTATGTAATTGCCAAATATAAAGAACAGGACATTGTTGAAATACGAGAATGTTTCCCATGAACAACAAATGCATGCCATCTCTCAGACCTCTAGGGACTTCAATGAAGAAATTAAAATAGCACAATGAAAAATTTGATGGTGGTCCAAGCGAAAGATTACTCAGCATCGTTGTCTCTTTCATGACGAATTGACACAAATTGAAAACAATTTCGAGGTCATTAGATTCGTATTCATCTCAGACAAATACATGCATTTTGAGGTTATGTACACATTAGTTCCTGAATCGTACGAAATCAAGGCTCATTATTTGGGTATATGTCTATATATATGTTCATATATTACTTGAATGAATTGAATTGTGATGGCTGATTTTCCAACCCCACCTCCACCAACCACAACTAGCTTGTATGTTTGAGCGTAGCTCTGTCTTTCGCCAGTACGTGACATTTTTATTCGACCTTCTCTTTCTTACATGCACCCACACACATATATGTATTTATCCGTTCATATGACAAAACACACAACTTTTTTTCACTTTCCTCCGTGAATCGATGTAATTTTTTTTGGTATCCAAGATAAACTGAAGAACATTTGATTATCTATCCAATCTGAGAACTAAACTTCATAAGCACTTGAGAATGAGTGTTACTTCACTATATATATTTTCATTTGCGATATCAGTGATGACAAAAACGCGGGATTGATTCAGTTGATTCTGAATGTAATTCAGTACATATGAAATTGAACTCTTTACGACACAGTCTTGAGCTGTCCAAGATGAACTGACGATTGATACAATACAAACGGAGCATACGAATAATCACAATAGTTATTTCAAGGCTGCAAGAATTCTTTCACGACACCCGTCAAACCGCCATTCGAAAGTCACCTAGCGGAATTGTTTTGAACTTTCCAATTTCAAAATTGGATGGTGCTTTTTTTAAATTTCACCCGCTACCTTTTTCTTAGCAAGGAGAGATTGGTTACAATGGATCACTCCTGCGGATTCTAGAACAAATATCTTCTCCGACTTGGAGTGTTTCAATGAATTGGATTGAAAATTAGGAGGAGATGATAAAAATGAGATGGGCAAGTAGAAATATTGGGTGAAGTTTCAACCATAGGAACAGCCAGTGGCGCTATCTGATAGTAGCTCAGTAAAGCAGAATGTCGTCTTTCAAAATTTTATATTACGGAGGATGATAAAAAAACGCCACAAATTCTGCACTCATTGAACATTAGAATTTAGTGATGAATGTTAAGTTTGATTAACCTTATAGTTTATTCAAATTTGAATTACTACTATCATTCAAATAAAGAACACATCTATCTATCAGGAACAATACGGAATTGAATCACCGCGGAGAATAATTAAAAAAAAATAGCGACGACAGTGACTTAACCTAATATTTTAATACCATTGTTCATTATTAACCAACACAGTAATAGAAACATGGAGCAAAACATTCAATTATTGATAGCATTTCTTCCTTTCACCAATCACCGCCGTATATGCGATTCCCAATTCATAATGGGAATATGAAATTACGAAGCATCACCAACCTGAATTTTGAAATCGTAAAATGCCCGCCGAAGATGGAAAATTTTACTCTTTTTCGGTTCATCCACTGTACTTCATCTCTCTTCCTCACCCTTTGTCTCACTCATTCCGCGTCATAGATGTGTTGGTGATGAGAGAATTTTTTCGTCCAATTTTTGACAGCTTCGCACAACTCAACCAATTTTTTCTTGTCAACACCACAATTGTAGTATGATGTGGATAATCACTTCATGAATTGTACAGTACTGATTTAAAGAAATGTATATATTAGTTTATATAAAAAAATTAGTAGTGAAAAAAATAATGTATGGAATATAATGTGCGAAATACAGAAGGGTCAGTGAGGTTAGAATTTGATATACATGTACACAAATAATACAGACAAGATGTCATGGAACCATGATAATAAAGTTGGAACAAGTTCAAATGATCCTTACGATCCAGAGATATTGGATAATGATGTCACGTTATCGCTTGGTAATCCACAATTACAACAACATCTCCCATCACTTTATCATGGGACATGGCCAATGGAACGTGATTTATGGAACAACATAGAATGTGGAATTAATCAACATGCTAAATCAACAATAGTCGAGAGTGTGATGAGTTTTACATCGAACACAAGTACAGGCTTACATCATTCTGATCGAAATGACGAACCGCCAAATGAGGGAAAATTCGACGCGAAGATGGACGTCATTTACAGTCTCCTGGGAATGCTACTGGGGGATCATGTTGGGCGCGAAGACACCAGTACAACGTTATTGTCACTTAGCAATTCTGTGGAGAATTGTCTAGCTATGAAAGAGTCTGGTAAATATTGTTGACTTTTATGAAACCCTGTCAATGGTTCATCTGTGTTCGAGTAAAGTATTTCATTTTTTTTTGTTTTTTCATTCAGGTTGCATTCCGTTATTAGTCCAGCTCATCCATGCTCCAGAGCAAAATCCAACAGTTCGTAGAGGAGCATCCAGAGCATTATATAATATCGTGAGGGCGACTCAAGATAAAAAATTTGGCCGTCAAGAATTACATGTTCTAGGACTAATCGAACAGCTGCGTGATTACAGTAACTTACTGAGGATAAATATCAAAACTGATGGAGAGTCACAGCTCAATGCTCATCCACTTTCAGCGATATCCATTCTGATGAAATTTTCATTTAATGAGAATTATAGACACGCTATGTGTCAATTAGGAGGTCTTCATGCGATAGGTGAATTGATTGAAATGGATCATACAGTTCATGGGTCTGATACAACGAATCCAAATTGTGTATCCCTTCGTAAATATGCCGGGATGATTTTGACAAATTTGACTTTTGGCGACAGTAAAAATAAGAGTTTGTTGTGTTCATTCGGAGAATTTATCAAGGTTTGGGTAGCACAGTTGCAAAGTAATAATGAAGATTTACATCAAGTGACTGCTAGTGTATTGCGCAATTTATCGTGGCGTGCAGATTCAAATTCGAAAAGAATTTTGCGAGAGGCAGGTTCCGTAGTGAGATTGACTGTAGCAGCGATGCAGAGTCGCCGTGAATCGACATTAAAGTCAATTCTTTCAGCATTATGGAATTTTTCAGCCCATTGTACCACAAATAAAGCGAATATTTGTAGTGTGGAAGGTGCCCTAGGCTTTTTCGTAGACATGTTGAGTTTCAAGGTGCCATCGAAACGGCTGGCGATTGTTGAGAATGCTGGAGGAATTTTGAGAAACGTTTCAAGTCATGTGGCTGTTGAAGAAAATTATCGGCGAATATTGAGGAGTAAAAATTGCTTACATACTCTGGTATCACTTCTGAATTCGCCAAGCCATACGGTGGTAAGCAATGCTTGCGGTACTTTATGGAATCTTTCAGCGCGCTGTCCGCGTGATCAAAAAACTCTTTGGGAACTTGGTACTGCCCCAATATTACGTAATCTCATGCATTCGAAACATAAAATGATTGCAATGGGCGCAGCTGCAGCATTGCGGAATTTATTGACTGCGAGAAGTGTTGCGAATGGATTCTCATATGCTCCAACCAATTTTAGATCACTTCTATCACCATCACAACAGAATCAACAACCACAGCAGCAACAGTTACAGCACAATTCGCAACAGCAGCAACAGAAGCGACAACAAATATCGAATAGTATGATGAGTATACAGGAGTCTCGACCACCACTTCTTGGAGCGAGTTGTCGTTCACGATCTGCAGAAGATAATCGACCAAAACGTATTGAAGAACGTCCCAACTCTAGTAAATCGTGGAATTCTGTATTTCCACGACATCCCTCGAGTCCATTGAATGATGATGAGTCGCAGAACGAAGAAAAAGATGTTGTCGATCTGGGACAATCGAAGAATGGTACAGAATGTTCGAGTGGACACAGAAAAGGTTCGCCAGTAGGATCGCCATACTTTGAACAAACAATAGAACCTGGCAATTCATCATATGAAGCCGATGGGGATCAACCGATAGATTATAGTAAAAAGTATATGGAGAGCGGTGGTGGTGGTAACAGAAAACCAAATCAAAATTTGAAAATCAAACCCAGAGGACGTGATAAAACATATCATCAGGAACGGAATACGACCAATATATTTGGTGATTATGCCGAAACAGATTTGGATCAACCAACTGATTATAGTCTTCGTTATGCCGAAGATGACACTGATGATGAGGAGAAACAGAATACACAATACTTCACTGCTAATGAACAAGAGGATACTGTGAAAACTTATTGCACTGAGGATACACCATATGAAACACCGTGCAATTTTTCCACAGCGACGTCCATGTCGAATTTACGGTTAGAAGAATCTAAAGACGGCGAGATTTTGAAGAAGGCGTACAAAACACCCGTGATTGTGGAGGGGAAAGCATTCAAACACAGTAATGTGCCTGAAGACGAAATGTCACATGACAAAATTATAGACTCGGTAAAAGATGATTCAGCCATTGATACAAATAATTTATCCGAAAAGCCTATGTATTATTACGATGGGGGAACACCCGGTGTTGTTTCTCGTGTTAATTCATTAAGCTCATTGGAGTCTGCTATTGTGACACAGAGTGACGAAATAACGAACGAGGTGTCCGAGGATTTGGCAAATATACAGCAAATCAAAGAGAGAAGTGAAGAGGAAAGTGAAATTGAGTCGGCGGCGGTGATAGAGGTCAAAGACATAGAAATTGTTGAAGAAAAAAGTGCAGACAGAGAGGGCAAAGTGGTAACATTCGGTGGTGAAGATCATTACGCTGAAGAAACACCGTTAATGTTTTCGAGATCAAGTTCATTAGGATCATTGAGTGGATTCGAACAGTATTCGATTCATGACGATCGTAGTTCCATTATTAGTGATTTTAGTCGTCGGACAAGTGGCATTGTTTCCCCCAGTGAACTTCCAGATTCACCAACTCAAACCGTACCACCAAGTCCGCGACATCAAAAAAATACACTAGATTTTCCAATGCGTACACATGATGAACGACGCGTATTGTCGTTCCCAAAATTTTCCTTTCATAAACCTAAGGCAAGTGTGTTTGAGGACGATACAGCAGCTTTCAAAGAGGAATCAACACCCATTGAATTTTCAGCAGCAACGAGCTTGAGTTCTCTCACAATCGACGATGATCCTAAGCCGTCTGAAGTGCTTGCTGTGATGGAATCACCATCGGTACATGTTCATGACGAGAAAGCCGGCCATATTTCACCAGATATTTCATCACCTGTGGCAGAGTTAGAAGAATCAGAACTAGAAAAAAAAATTGAAGTGCATGACAAAGGTCCAGAGGATGTGAGCGACGGTGATGAAGAAGATGGAGATGAAGATATTTTAGCGGCATGTATCAATATGGGTATGCAGAATAACCGCTATAGACAGAGCTTCAAAAAAAATGAGTCCAAGACATTCCCTCCATCAGTTTCTAATTTAATTCGCTATCAAACTAGTTCGACGTTAGATAGACTGGAGAATATTAATATTGGTGAAACCAAACGCGTGAGTTTGTCACCGTTGAAGGCGAAACTGACGATAGATTCACCAACTCCCGATACAGTTCATGTTTATTGTACTGAAGACACGCCTGCGGATATCTCACCGGTTGGGTCACAATCAAACTTATCAGCATTATCATTACCAAGTATTGTCGAGGATTTCGAAAAGCCGGATTGTCGTGAGGAAACGCGAAATGATTCCTCTGATGAAAATTCAAATTTATCAGGTGATGATGAAAAAATTTTAGACGAATGTATTCAGTCGGGAATGCCAAAAAGAATCAGCCCAACCATGACAATGATGTCTTCTAAAAGTAAATCGGATGTGTTCTTACCAAGATTGAATGATTTTAATGGTAGCTTGAATACTGCCGGATCGCATGTCGATCTGGAATACTCGCCTAGAACTGTCGACGCAAACTATGAAGATTCCAATAATTCATATGATGAGAGCCCTAATCATTCTGATGACGATGATGCGATACTCGCTGAATGTATAGAGTCAGCAATGCCTAAAGTACGGTCTAATATTCTCACGGCCAAGCCCTCAACTTCGAGACAATCAGAAAACGTGAAAGATCAATTCAGCAGTCCAAGAATTGATCAATTAAAATCGCCAAGATCGGAAGATAGTTTGAGCCTTTCTGAAGATGAGGATGATATTATCCTAGCGCAATGCATCCGATCTGGAATGCCAAAGGTAACTTCATTAACTTCATCTGAGCATTGATGTCTCATCACTCGGTATTCATTGTGAATTGAAATTTCAGGCCTCCACTTCTACAATAAATTTTTCATCAGCACCGAGAGACGATGGACGAAGATTATATGGCATGCTGTCATCGAGAAATTGTTCACCACGTAATATGATAGAAGATAAACATATGTCGCATATGGCTTCCACAGATGAAACTTCAGATTTTGTCACTGAAGATACTCCATGCAATTTTTCCGTTGTTTCCGAAATCAGCAATCTATCGCTAAATTCAAATTTCGAATGAATTTAGGTTAGAACGAAGAACAAAAAAGTTGAGTTTTCTCTAGATTGTAATCAGCATAATGACAAACAAGCCTAATTTAATGTTCAGTAGAGATAAGTTTTTTCACTGTGATTCCATTCTTCTATAGATACATACAAGGATAAATGGCCGATATATCGAATCGTGTTCTGTGATCTAGGAAAGAGATATTTTATAAATATTTCAAATTCGTTTTTTCCTTTATGAATATGAAAAGAATGTGACGAAAATTGTTATGTACTTAATTTGTTCTTCCTCGAATATATTTTTAGGTGAATAAAGAAATTTATAACAACATTCGCAATGGATAGTTCAATTATTGAAAATAGCGATATATGACGCATGTATCACATGAATTCCGAAGAAGAAAGTGATACGGATCCATAATTTCTTATCAAGTTGCGCACTGTCAAGTAGTGCGTAATGACACAATTTTTAAGGAAATATGCCCTTGACGTGCCGACTGGACATAGAAGTAAATTATCATTCATTAAACATTGACATAAAGGTCCTCAAAATGCATAATCTCTATTTTTTAAATTATACGTTAGGGTTGGACGGGCATAAAGACCAACCGTGTATGTGACCGCTACCCTGGATCCCCTTGAGTGGTTTTTCTCCTACCTATCGGCCTCGACGGTATCCGCGTATGCTTTAGTACCATTGGGTGATTCAAATCCGTGCGGCATGTTAGCCTATTTTCCAGCAACCAAATATATATAAGCAGCATGTAGAACTCATCGGGTCGCATTGACACGTTGTATTCCGTCACGATTACATTGCATTTATGTTGCACCACTTTAAAGTGAGTATCCATCTGTGATCAGTGGAAAAGTCCTGATAAACTCTGGTGAATTGTTAGACTATTCATTCTACTTGAAAAAATTCACATTAGCATACATAACAATCTCGAATTACTTGTCAATCAAATTTGCGTTGTAAACAAATGAATTCTGCTAATTTTCATTTTTTGGATTTTTCCCCAGATGACTCTCCAGTCGAATAAATATCTTTTTTTTTTCCTTACTCTACAATTAACGTTTATTCGTGCGGAGGAAAACGTTAGTTGGTCAGCTGGTTTGAATTCTCTTCTGAATAGATGTTCTCAGTCATCAACAAGTATAAAGGGGCAGAAACCGACGTTTCTTGACGGATTGGGCTCGTGTTTGCAGCGACGCGCTCTTATCGCTATTGATGCTCTGATGAGTGAAAATGTAATACCAGTGATGAATGGTTTGGATTTAGTTCGGTATAAAGAGGACAATAATACTACCGGTACACAACGTAGCAGGTGAATATTGCAAGAATTTCATTTTTTTGCTTCAAATCAACTCATAGGATTGTATTGATTATATACACGACCATCACGCAACGTATATCTTTGAAGACTTCCTGCGATGCTGTCAATAATGACCTAGAAATAATCTATGTTTGGGCGGATGTTGATAATTGGGAACTTGCTAATCACTATTTAATGTTACTCATCACAATTTCATATGGAATTTAGAAAATAGCGATGGATGAATATAAATTAAAAAATTAAAGCATTTTACAGAGTTGAATCTAACGCTGCGGAAGACAGCGGTAAAACTTGGCGTGAGAAAGTGTTT
Source organism: Meteorus sp. PSUC_FEM 10030008 (assembly GCA_018881525.1). Classification (NCBI taxonomy): domain Eukaryota; kingdom Metazoa; phylum Arthropoda; class Insecta; order Hymenoptera; family Braconidae; genus Meteorus; species Meteorus sp. PSUC_FEM 10030008. The sequence continues at coordinate 18,220 of JABMBR010005004.1, forward strand.
GGACGTGTTGCGCGGATGTTCAAGACTTATGTTCTCAAAATTGACATCGATAGGTTATCAGGCAGAAGTGATTCAACTCCTGATACCTCAAGGGAAAATGCAGGCGATGCAATGGTCGAAGGTAAATTTATTTATTATGCTTAGATTAGTCACATTTAAATCCAACGTAGAAAATTAATGGTGAATGGCTGAGTAATTTCTGTTTTTTCATTTTCTCAAAGCTGGTTTACTTTATCTTTGCAGAACTTGAACAGAAAGTGAAGAGAAAAATGTTTCAATATTCGTAACTGTTCAAGCTTATTTGTTTACATCTTTTTAAATTCCTTCTGAATGAATTGTAGGAAGAAGACGGCATCACAAGAGACGTAATCACTTGATGCCAATGTTGATGATGGGCGTCCTTGTAATGGGATCTGTTTTAATACCGATGGGTTTCCAGTTTCTTGCTGTGCTTGGTGGAAAAGCGCTGATCCTTGCAAAACTTGCATTGATGCTTGCCAGTATTCAGGGATTGAAAAAAGTAGCAACTAATGGATATAATTATGGATTATATCATTCAGCCGTTGCTGATGGATGGCATGAAAGGAGCCACAATGAGCCAATGGGTCATTATGAAGTGCCTTATCAGGTTTATCCACGTACCTGATCATAATATTTAATTAAATGCTTGACAAGTTATTATATCGGAGAGAGATACCGTGCTCGATTAACTCATGAAAATTGTGTGAATAGAAATACTGAATGTTGCATTTCATAAATGAATTTATCATTTGACAATTTTCATTCAAATGAAATTGAATATTGTTAAATAACA
>JABMBR010005005.1:0-19015 GCA_018881525.1 Meteorus sp. PSUC_FEM 10030008
ATATATATAATATGTTATATACATGTATATAGAAGTGTACATAAAAAGGAGTTGAGGGTGGTTTTGCCACCACACCAAATGTGGAAAGAGAGGAAAGGATAAAGATGGACGAAAATTCCGGTGAGAGGAGGAAAGAAACATTAGTGCTGCTGCCGGTTGGAATTAACCCCCGGGAAAAACTTATAATGTGTCTTGTTAGAAAAGGGTGAGAGGGTGAGGGAATAAAGTGAGAGGGTATGGGTGAGATGGACAAGCTGATACACGAGTGAGCAGCAGTGTCACGATATCTAATGGCTTCTTTATATATAAATTTGTTCTTTTTTTTTATTATCCACGATGATTAATTTTGTGAACTAATTGACGTGAGATGTTAACGATCAAGTTTTTGTTGAGCCATCATGTGGGGGCGAGCATTACTGAAAAATCTAGAGGAAAAACTAGTTCTTCGAGAGCTCATTCTTTTTTTTCTATTTATCTTGTTTAAAGAACACATGAGCACAATTTTCATGTAACAAAAACTTGAAATCTTCAAAGTTATGGCAGCTTTTGCGTTGCAGTCCGGGAACAATCATGAATATCAACTCTAAACTTCCATCCTCATTTTTTTCATCCGACTATTCTCATCTAATTCAGTTGTCCAACCCGCAAATATTCACGAGCATCGATTCCACTAACCATTTCCAATAATCAAACCACTCTCTCCCAACTTTTCCATCTCCATCTGCTTTTCCAGTTGCAATTGATGTTAAATCTTTCAGGTTCCACTAAGAATACGTTTAAACGAACATAAAAATATTCAATACACACATGAATACACACAAATACCATAAATGAAAGTAAATTGCCAACTAATAATTGTTTAATTTCACGATTTCTTCCGTAATATTTTTACTTCTTATAACTTTCCACATTAGAATCCAATGTGAAACGGGAGCGTCGATTTGGGAGCGGACTATATATGTACACATTCATATTGTAAACACATATACATGCGTATATGAAGGGGCAATTATGATAATTACCGGAATTCGTGGGACGCAATCAGGATCAGCGAAGCGGCAGAAACGCAGTCAGTTCTTCATACATCCATATATATGTATATAAACATTATTTATATATAGATATACACATACAATACTTCTCTCACTTTGTCTCCTTCTTTCTTTCATTTAACGGCGCTTCAGCGGCCTTCGTTCATATATATACCTGCGCTTGAAAATTGCGTTGATATAATCACTCTTAATCCTTTTTTTATTCCATTCTCCCTATACTACACCAGATGTATTTTTTTTTTCATTTTTTAGGAATTAACGCCGCTCCCTATATAATTGCCCATATGCCATGTGGGCGTCCGGTCGAATAAACTCTTTCACTATGGCAATTTAATTGTATTTATGCACATGCGCACGGCGCTAATATAATATTGAATAATAAATTTGATTAATTCTAAACTTCAGTAAAATTTTATAATTTTCCTTTACTCTGAGACATATCAATCAATAATTATTCATATTTATTACATTATCACAATCTTAAATACACATTCACATGTACTTAAAGCAAGAAAAAATTCAATATAAATAGCAGTATACGCAAATAAATTTATTTATGCAATTGATTTATCACTGCACACTGATTTATCAGCAATTATAAAATACAAAATGCCATGGTGAATGAATAAACGTGGGAGTGAGAGAAAACGATTAGCACATACAGCTGTATTTTTATTGTGATTTTAATTCCCATGCAATCAATGACATGTATACTCCTGCGCGTGGCACATGAACTAATTGCGTGTGTATATATGCGTGTGTATATATGCGTGTGTAGGTATATATATTCAAGTGTGTATGTAAAGGCGAACCGGTACATATCCGTGTGTCAAGTGACGAACGGAAGTGGCGGGTAATAAAAGAGTAACTTCCGCCAGTGAAACAATACGTGCAGGATTATGTGTATGTACTTGTGTACCCTTTAGTGATTCATGTAAACAAATATATACCTACATGTTTGTTTTTGTATATGACATATCATGTTATTCTCACTCATTCATTCATTATCCTTTCACCATATTTCATTTACATTTCATATATTCAACATATTATGACATTACGCAAATCATCGAATTAATTTCGCCAGAATATTTATAAAATTCAACGACTGGCAGTTTAAATGGCATTAAAATTGCTACAACAGAATTAATTCAATCCCCTCATTCTTCGTTACTATTAATAAATAATGAAAATTTCAATAACCCACATTCAGCACAATCAAAAAAATCTCTCTCTACATTCACACGTATTGTTTTTATTCACAAACACTTGAAGTATATTGATTTCTCACATTCGTTTCTTATCTCTCACAAAAGATTGCATCTTTTCCGCCTTATTAAATTTTCTCACGACCACATATACATTCATGTATATATCCGATACCATCCCTTTTATTCCATCTCCCTTAATACCCTTTTCGCACTCACTTTCTATTCCTCACTTTGCCCACTCACTCACACCATATACAACATATGACTATATCTTCCATCTCGCTATGATGATACAATTTTCGCTGTCGAGACGATCGCTCGTTGACTATAAACTCGCATGAATATCGAGTGGCGTAATTTAACGATAAAAAAGAAAAAGAGAAACTTCAACATTCTGCAAACGTGTCTCGACGATGCGCATATAACTAAACACCATGCACATTCGAACACAAACATACATACACACGTACAAATATTAATATATAGAGTGTGAGGATAGAGTGGTTCTACGACGTTTTATCAGTTCATGGCGGTCCGCGTACATGTTTTCATTAATTTGCGTCACGGATAACTCGTCGCTGAATGCTCGTTGAACTTATGATAATGCATTAGTAAAAAAGAAACGCATGTACACATAAATATAACAAATATCTATATGAGGAGTAAGTTATATTTGCGTATATATAAAGGTGGAAGAAATGTGCGAAAGTGAATGGAAAAGAAAAAGATAGTGGTGACTATTAAGTATCGCAAAAGAATTAAAAAGGAAAGAGATAAAAAGTCGTTGAGAGGGCGACGCGGGAAAGTCGTTAGCTGCGTGCCACGCATTCGTTCTTTGGCTCACACTCATGGACCAACCGGTTTCCACGCTGGTTCCACGCATTCGTCGTTAATTCGCTAGCGCGCGAGAAGTAAGTAATCGGCCTGCGTGAACGAGCGCGTTTGTGCACGCGTTTGACCACCGTGGGAGTAAATGATAGACATATATGTGTGTACATATGCAGTGCAATCGCACTTTTACGTCGACAACACGTCAAATAATATGTGGCATCAGGACGAGAGTATATTTATATGCGTGTGTATGTTATGTATGTTTGTGTTTGTGGAACCGGGGATATGGGACGCGTGACGTGAACCAGCGGCGCGCGATGTTGAATGAAAAGAAAACGAAGATAAAATGCTGCACTTTGGTGTGAAAGAATTTTTACGACCATTTGTATATGTGTATGTTGGTATATTTATTTGGTTTTGGTACTACGACCAGGTGATGCATTTTAACGACAGAAAAAAAAATGTCGCGTCATCAAAATTAATTGCTTATAAACCATCGCGATAAATTCAATGCAAAGATATGGGGGAAAACCCCTCGCTTTTCCAAATCATCTGGAGTTTTACATTGTTATTAATATTTTTATTGTCATTATTTTGTAATTTGTATATGCATGTGCACTTACAGATGAGGGTTGGCAGCACGAAATCATTACTCGTTCGTTCTGTAATCAACAAAAAATAATTGTCATAATTTACACTCTTGACAGTACATTCAATATCACATTTTTCCAATCTCATAATGGAGAATTAATTGTATACATTGGAAATGTTGGACATATTTCTAAGAAAATGAAAAGATTGTCCGTTTGCCCTACTTAATCGTAAAATCGTAATTGTAACGGCTGAATATTTATGGGAAATAGTATCAGTTAAACATTTCAAGTGACTGATATTGATCAACGTTGTAAACAGTATTTTGCATTGTATCAAGAGCTTTCTGATATATCCATGAATAAGGAATGTAACCGATGTTCTGTGCACTTGTGAGTACGGCTCACCCATTTCCGCAAGGCTAATTATTATCGATTGCATTATGAATCGCGTTATCAAACTTAAGTTGGAAAAACGATTAGAACAATTCAACAGAATTGTTTTGTCATTGTCAAATATAAAAAATTCTACAGAAAATGATAGATTGTAAGAGTTTTAACCATTCCCAATCCAACCATCTACTTTGACAATTGGACAAGACAAAAAACCAAGAGTAGCATTTACAACTAAACGTAAATATCTCCCTATATTTCCATAGTTAATTCCACGCTGTATGACAGGGTTGAACATCTACGATGGGATATGATTGGTTCCAATTATTTCGTGAATATCCAAGAATAAAAACAAAGTTGCGAAAGGTTTGTATTATATTTTTAATGATTCAAACAGACAATTGACAATTTTTTCTTCATATTCGTCCCATCATGTAGTATATCACAAATAGCTTGCGTTATAACTTGTACACTTGCTGGATATTGATTCTATACTATCCATACATATACATATCTGATAAAAGCCATGCATATGACTGATGTATGTCCTACCTATAATTTCACGCGACAATTTGTCATGTAATTATTCAACATTCTATATCCAACAGAACGTATAAATGCCATATATTCCACGCATATATACCTACGTTGCAATGAAAATTCGTAGTTGTATAATTGCCACAGTCTCTATACGACTTCGGACATCATTCATTTATAATTAAAGGTGAATCGCCTGGTAGCGATTCAAAGTAAAAAAAAATCACAAAGTATTGCACAGTACTCTTCTTTTTTTTCATCGCATTCGTCAATGATGATGTCATCCAATAATAAAATTCAAATGTCATTTCCGGTGATAACGAAATTTGAATTGAAATGAGATTGAAGAATCGATAACCCTCACAATCACTGATGACAATGGACATAACTCGCATTCAATCACCATTAATGATAATTTACTCAGAATAATGAAACAATTCATGTTCATTCATATTATCATAATAATTACAATATGACCATTCAAATATTTCTTTCCTCTGCTGAAGATTTGTGTGAATGTGAATAAATTGCACTACTTGTACCGACCAAAATGTCTTATTTTTATGTAACTCAATTGAAAATTTTTATCTGTATGGGTTTCTGTCTTTGGGTCTATTTATTTGTCTGTTTCGGCACTATAGCCAAGGGAGTGTGCGGTCAAGGGGATGATTATGACCCGGTAAGTGCCACTGTCCAGTTTTTACTCCTTTTTCCTCCTCATTTTAACCCTCCACCTCTCTCTTTCCACTCTTCACCACTGCTTTCTCACCACATTTTCTCTCTTAACCCCTAAACTACACATCCAACCACCCAATGACTCGTCACTACAGCAATATATATCTATACATTTCAATGTATTTATCGATGTATGAATATATATAGATGTGTGTGCAAGAGTACACACTTAGGTCTGCCTTTCTCTTACTGCGCTATTTTGCTCTCCCTTTTGCCCCTCATTTACTGCCCGTCTCTCAACTCAACACCCCCTCTCACTGTCATTTTCACCCCTTGTTCCCCGCATCGCGCTGGATCAATACGCTAAAACATCGCCACGTCGAGACATTGCGACTGGCCACAGCGTGTGAAAGCCAAGAGAAATGAATATGCGTTTTTTCTCTTGTTTACAATTCAGAATTACATTGACTATGAATCTCTTCATCTGTGAATTCAATGATGTCTAGAATAGAAATCAGAGTAAATTCTCAGTACCAAAGGAGCTACCGTGTTGCAAAAATATTAAACTGAAAAAAGACCGAAAAAAAAGTTTTGTGACACAATGCAAAGTTTTTTGATGTTTTGATCATGTCTGAAAGTAGCAAGGGTGACCACATGAGGTCGCAACCTTCGCAAGTCAGGGCGAAAAGCAAAAAGAAAAACATTGTGGCAACCGAGAGGTAAAAACGATGGGGTGCGATTGCAAAAGTGTGTATAAAGTAGACTGTATGGAGGAATACAGTACAAATATATACGTCTACGTTAAAGAAGGGAGAATAAAGAGAGAAACAAGAACGTTCTCGTACTGCGGACACAGTGAGGGACAAGCACATCCATGGCCTACCGCAAAACCACGTAAGGCCGACGTCCGGCGATATTTCGGCCCCCTCGTTCTCAACGGCGCGTTCTCAATAGGGCAAACTATATATAAAAGTGTGAGTAGCACTCGCATACGCTCGATATATTGATTGTGTCATGACTGACCATGAAGCTGGTCGACGACCACACACACTGGGCTTAGTTCCTTTGCTCGTAATACCGTGTGCGGTCACTTGTTGCCTACCACCCCTCTCACGAATGTTGATATTTATATATGTCATAGTGATTTCCACATAGGAAAAAAATTGCGATGATTGTCTCGTCTGCGGAGTTTATCATTGGTATTTCATTAGCTGGTAGAGAAATTTATCAGTAAGACAGTGGAATTGAGAATGGGAAGGATCGTACATAATGAATATTGCGCTGGGGATGTACAGTACTGAATATCTGCTCGGAAGAAATTATGTTTAACAGACATCGAATAATATATTATCAAAGAGATTTCAAATATATATGAATAATAATCATTATTTAAGTAAGAGAGATAGGAAAGGAGATAAAAAAATGTTTTTGAGGCCACCTTTGAGTCAGTTAGGATGCTTCAAGGTAAATGTATATGTATGCATTTGGAAAAGTAAATATATATGTTGATGTATAAATACTCGGTAAAAGGTGACAAATTCTTGGGTTATCTTGTATAATGTTTTGAGAGACCATAACCTCGTTGAGTGGAAGAGATAATGGTTGGAGGTTATAAGAGTATAGACACTTCTGCCATCAACGATAGGCTCTCAAATACACATACGTATATTTATATATATTGATATAACGCAGTATCGAAACTAATCCACGTCGTTATAGGTTTTAATCGCAATTTTGAACCACGGAAATTGTTTTTTTTTCGCCCTGACCAATGTTATGCTTTTTATTCTTAGTGAGAAGGCAGAAGATAAAGTGGAGAATATTTCGAATGATTGTTTAATATTCTTAATTTATTCTCAATTTATCATAATCATTATGCTTATGTATATTAGATACCCGAATTAATGTAAGAAAGAAATTCTTCATGTTGGCTGAGAATTGATTTATTTATAATTCCAATTTCACACTCGTGACTGATAAAAATTTATGTGTTGAAATAAATATATTTAGCCAACGAAAAAGTGTGCGATGCCGTCGACATGATAAATTAAGTCATGCGTGTGGGCCACCATATTTTTTTATGGAGCTGATGATGAAATCCTTGATGATATTTATACAGGGTTTGTCATGGCTAGTGACAATTACATTTGATAAAGGATTATCAAATTTTTATCTAGGATAGACAAATGATTTGTGAATAATGAATTCTCAATTAGCCATTTCTCTCTGCTTATTCAGTGCAACATCTCAATGTGAAATTCTGCAAGTCTTTTGGAACACCATAAACCACCACCATCACAGAATAACTATAGCGACCTTGACAACTTTCTTCACACCAAAAAAGACAATATCAACCTCTACATACCTCAAATATCCAGACATTAACTTTCTGTTCCTGGGGAAATCAAGAAAATAACTTTCACTTCATGCAATAAATTCGATAATGTTCAAAATTCCCACACGACCGAAAGAAAAAAAAAAGGAAAACATAGCCAAGGAACAAACAAAAAATCCTGACCGTCACTAAAAAATTCCTACGAATTACATAGATCAAGGACGTTTCATCTACCTATCTGTGCGTACACATATTTATAATCGCTATATATTTCTTCCCTTCATAATATTTCTGACCAAACTAAATAAAAAAAATAAATAAAAAGTTATGAGAAGGAAAAAAAGTGGCGGAAGAACAACGATGATGACAACGAGTATGTATAAAGAGTAGAAAGATTTCTGGTTTCTGGTTTGGTGGGTAGTGTTACAAATCTGGTGGCCCGTTGGAAGGGCGGAGATGTCGGCTGTCTTGTTGGGTGCTACCAACTCGTGCTCTTAAAGAACCCATCTTTCGCGCAATATAGACTGTATATACGAGTTGTATAGACCTGTAGACCCTCCTGGTGGTTTTATATTATATATTCTCTAAAATGTTAGCGTGTCCCACAGCCCTTTCCACAGTCTCGTTCCGCTCGTGGATCATCCTCGCGTCCCTCATCTTCCAGGTAACAGGAGTGAGAAGGCGGAGGCGGAGAGCTCACGCGTGCGCGCATCATCGACTCAAATACAAATATGCATATGTACATATGTGTTTCTTCAGTTCTCAGTTCTCAGTTTGGAAGTATATATGTGAATATACACAAGCTCGCGGCTTTCTTCTCTCAACACCCAGCTGGCTATATGGGGTGATTCATTTTTCAACCGGTTATGGGGCGTTATAGGATGCGTCACAAATTTGTAATTTTTTTTATTATTTCTTCTTTCTCCGATGCTCATTCCATGTAAAATACCACGATGAAGAGAAAAGCAGGTAGCACCGAACATCAGAACAAATAAATGAATGAATAATAATAAAAAGCCAAAAATAAATAAATTAAAATTGAAATATCTAACGATATTTATATAATTCTCTAATTTATCCTCCATATTATGGATCGGAGCAACAGATGATTCCCAGATGGAATTTCTTCCATTATAAATAAATACTGTTACAACTATTTTTGATAGATTGTAAAGAAGCGTTAAAAGTGACATTAATGTTCTGTATCCTCTACTACTTCAGAATAAAACTTTAATTTAAATGTCAGTGGCGTTTATAACTAGCCAGGGAAACAACAATGTGGAAGCTACCAATAAATATTGACTTTTGCCTACAACTTGCAGTGGAATAATTAATTACGTAGCCTTGGAACGTGCTGTGTAGAATTACTTTTCACACGATGACGTTGGTGCAACATTTCCATGAAAAAATCAGCTATCAACACAATTAAAATATCAATATCGTACAGTCATGAACTCTTGAACACAATTCTCCATACAAATCAGTTGATTTCCCTCAATAATAATTTACAAAATAACTGAACATGGTTGTGAGGCAGTATCCGTACGGAAACATTTCTCCTGACCCAAAAAAATATCCGCTTGAATACCTCCACATATAGACGCATACACATTGTCCCATTGAAACGTTTCAAATTCAATTAAAAGTATTTTATTTTTATTTCATAATAGTAACTGAAGCATAAAGCTTAACTCAAAAGAAGAGGAAACGAAAAAAAAAAAAAAAAACCAAATGAAAAAGATTATTTCGTACGGGTGACATATCTATAGTTCTAAAAATACTGATGGTGAAGGGCAGGATGCACCCTGTCCAAATACCTGAATGGACTATAAAGACGAAAAGCCAGGTATATATCTCATACCTGTATATATATTCCCTGGAACGCGCACAGTGAGATCTTTAGAATTTCCGACTGGTTGATGAGAGTGAATGAGACAGAGATGAAAGAGGTCACGCATTGCGAACCAAATAGATTAACATACATATACATATAAAGACACAAGACATCAGGGTGGGAAATATATCCAAATGCAGATATAGGTGAGTGACAAACGGTGAGTGCGAGCACGTTACAAACGTGACCATACCAGTTTATATGGTCGTTTCAAATTTGAGTAGAAGATTGTGATCGCGTATATAAATGAGATAATGTCGCACCCGGACATAAAAAATTTACTGGTTCACCATACAGTTCATATGTTGATTGATGTGTAGGTGAGGGAACTAAATAGAACTTTACTGACTCACATTGCTGAATATCATATTTGAAGAAGGTTTTTTACCCAACATTTCTAATTTATCTTAATCGGAACTTAATCGATTTTCAGGGCCTCTGGAAATACTAAAATCATTTATAGATGAAACGCATTATACAAATAGGATAGAATTGAGAAAAATATTAAAATTCTTCAATTCTTTCATTGGAGTCAACCTTTATCCTCGAGTTTCTTCATCTGTGTCTAGGAGTTATGAGCAATGCGCGCGAGCGCAGGTTTTCCGCAGGGGGTAAATCTCCATCCGCACGTTGCTTACACATATGTGTATGTATATGTAAGACGTAGATCTCCATCGATAATTAATTACACCCAAGTCGATGGTATATAACGTCAGTCGATCCTTATCGCACTGGGATATACTTGGCGCACGAGCGAGGCTCACTTGGAATTCTCGCCAATCGATCCTACCAAACCATTTGTGTACGTGTATGCTTACTTATACTCATATATCCACATTCACACATGCACATACACCTCTTCATAAAGTTTACATGAGATATATGAGTACATGTCAAATTGTGTGACTGAGCACATGACCATTCATTTATTCACGTACGAGTAATTAAAATTTTTCTCTCATCATCATGAAATATGTCGTGAGTGATCAACTAATGAAAATTGATGAAAAATACCTTCTTCACCTACAAGACAATGTGTTTTTAATCTCATGAAAATTGATAAAATCGTTTCAATTACCGAAAAATATTCTACGTTGAATTTCAGAGTTAAGTGCATTGGGACATTTCAAAATCACATTCAATGACCGAACGCCTCATCCAACGCAGATTTAATGTCGCTGTGTATTCACAACAACTGGAGTGCATACCCTACAGCTACTTCGTGAGTTTTCACAGCATGCTCAAAGATTTTTTATTAAGAAATAAAATTTTTCATCAGATTGTTCGTTCTACGGATGCAAACACATTTATTCATACACGTAAATGAAGAGTGCGATGCAGCAGTTGTTAAACTGACGTGTCTGCGTGAATTGAAAAATTTCATTGGAATTTCATAGCAAGCTCATAAAAGTAACTGTGATTAATTTTCTTAATTATGTCAAAAGTAAAATAACAATTTTCAAATAAACATTTGTAAAATCTCATAACACATTAAATGCGGATATTTTTCATACACACTATGACCATGTAATGATAAAATTAATTAGCATGACAGACTTTAGAGAAATGAGAGGATGCTGAAAAGAACATAGAGGTGAAAGAGATGGTTTGTAAGATGGCAAAGACCCCACGGATTCTAACATATTTATATATACTACTTAATTTCTTCGTTACTTCTTAAATTCCCCCTCGCCGCACTTTCGCAGACGGCAACCAGTTTCAAATAGTTCGACGGAAACCAGTCGAGCGAGAGAGGACACGACGAAGAGAGAATGCCCCGGGGAGAAGGACTTACAGACACTTGGACGCTCAATGGCGCGAATTTAAGAGTACGGCAGCCGTTACGCTTCTCATTCGTTACCATAAATTAATTATAATTTTCAAATGGACAACAATAGTTCTGGTGAACGCACGAATAATCCACATGAACAGCTGATTTGTCATATTTACAGTGTTAGACAATTCGATTGCTCAAAATTTATCGTTACGTAACTATACCAAATTTACTGAAAAACATGAACACTAAATATCTCTACTGGATGGAATCAGAGAACAAATGAAGAAGTCACTGTATAAATTCAAGACTGTACACATCCGCACGACGGGAGTCATAAAGTTTATTTCACCTCACACTGAAAAAAGAAAGAAAAAATGTATACATATATATATTTACAGTTGTATTCGAGAGAAGAAATGAAAGAAAAAAAAACGATGAATAGTCACAGGGCCATTAATCAAATTTGAATTCCATCCGAGATTCCAATCTGAAGCTATTTTCCTCCTTACATCCTCTCAGTAATTAATTAGCCTGCTTCTATGTCATTTACATTCATTATAAATATATATCCATATCGACGTTTTTCTTCATCGACTCCTTCAACCGTAAAGCCTCTTCCACACCACAATATTCCCATGTACATGAATATACGAATAACCATCGCATTCTTCAATCGACGATTGACACATGGACCGATATAAATACAAGACAATTTCAAATAAATTTTTTCCGACCGCTTGTCTTGATATTTACAAGTAGTATATATGTGTGCGTGTGTACAAATGCACCAAGTGGACTTAGATTAAGCTAATTAATTAATGCGCACGTCCTGTCTCTCTTGTCCCGTCTAATTATCTCGCTGGTGTCCAACTGTTCATCGAGAGTGTTTAACGCTTCATGCCCAATGTTCCCTCATCACTTCTCTGTCATTCACATCATCAACATGCTCATGTCCATCAATGTATCTCTTACTCACGTGCTGGTTCTCCTCCACCACCACCTCCCCTCACTTTAATTGTAATTACGCTAATTGTGACGTCAGACAGGAAACTACACCTAGAAAAAATTGCTGAGCCCCACTGCGTGAATGTTCGCACACACAGTTGTACTTAATTTATTTTTATTTCCCCACTTTTTTCTATTTATCTATTTCTATTCCACCTCATATCTCTTCATTTCTCATTATCTAATACGATTTTATGAAATATTCAACAGAGAATTATTGATTAGCCTTGTAAATGTTCCAATGGCCGTAAAAAATATTGAACAGTCCATTAATTTTGTATAATTCAATGTGTATTAAATATTGAGATGTAGATAGCTGTGCGAGAAGATAGATACACCAAGTCATTAACTCAAGTTGTAACGAAAAGAACAAAAAATATCTATATATATACATGGGAAAAGAAAAATAAAAGTAGGTGTGCGTGGGGGTTCATATTTGGAATTCAACGTGATTCAATATGGAGTCATGGGAAAAAGGCATTGGCGCACATCACGTCAGGACAAGCATCATCAGTTCGTTTTCTTTCTCTTCTTTCTTTTCATATTTCTCACCTCACTTACACTATGGGCAGTGAAACGGTGGAATGCAAGAGGAATAAACGTCCAGTGTATAGTTGATGTGTATGTATACATAGGTACGTGTAGAAGTGAGTAAAATGAATATTGGACGATGGTATAGGTAGAACGAGCAGCGAATAGATAAAGCGAATGGGATTGTGTTCGAGCGCACTTCTGGTATTTTGTGAAAAATGATTCAGCCAAATGGTTTACAAGTTGTGAACAAGAATAAAAATTATATATTGCGATTTATTTATTTATTTTTTTTTCTTTCTAATTTTAGTATTTGTATTGGTGTAATTTTTGTTGGTGCAAGAACATTCTCACGGTGATTTTTACATAATTTTTATCATTTTTATTTTCTTTAACGGACAACTGGTTATTTGTAAGTGTAGACGCATCGATGAATGGCCGGTATGCAGACACAGTAAAACGTTGAGTATGCTTTGTTTCAGGACATAGTCTTCACACAATTTTATTCAGGGTAATATAACAGAGAAGAGATAAAGAAGATTGTCTGTTTAACATGGAATTTGTCATGCAATTTTCCAATGCATGAGAGCTCTTCCTTCATCATTTTTGTTAACGTGATTTGCTTAGATCAACAAAGAAAAAAAAACATAAATTGACATGTCATCGACACAATTAAAATCAAATAAAAAATATCGATGAATTTTCTCAACGACATTTTCATATACACATTCGTCATTTTACTCTCTGTGTGATGTAAATATCACAAAAGCTCAATTGAAATCGCATATACTTATACACGCAGACGAGTAAGTTGGCACAGCCCTGAGTAAGCAGTATTTGATCGTTAAACGCCCCTGCGTCATCCAAGGGTCGTAACGGGTGATTGAAGAGAAAAAGAAAGAGAAAATCTAAATAGGAAAAGAAATTCCAACCGATTCGCGACGATAATCGACGATTGCATTTGTATCACACGCCCATATAACACATACATTCATATATACATCTGCAAAATGAAATAAGAGAAAAAGAAAAGAATCAAAATGGAATAAAATGAAATGAGAGAGATCTTACCCTCTAAGTTCGACCATGTCCCCAAATTTAGGTAACGCATTTAGGGCACCGTCACCTTTTTCATTATGTATACCACCACCACCCCCCTCATTCCTCCCCTCATTCCTCCCCTCATTCCTCTCCTCATCATCCACCTAAAATCTATACATATATTTTATGTCTGTAGTTTAGAAAATACATCCACAAGGTTCGAACCTGCCCCAGATATCTAACGAACTCTCGAAGGTGCTCGCATAAATCGACGAAATAAAATTGATTGAAAAAGAAAGAATAAAGTGAGTGAGAGATGTATCGCATAAGGGTAAAAGTAGTGCGGTATGAAAGGAAGAGAGAGAGGTGGATAGACAATAACCACCGCAACGTACTTTAATTGTATCAGAATATATATGTTGAGATGAAGGAAATGAAAATGTGAATGTTAACGGGAGAAAAAGAAGAAGAGTGTGCGCTTAGGTATCGTGGATTTTTTGGTATTTGGGTCGGTACCAAGGGGGTTTCACTGTTTCTATTATTGTCTCACGGGGGGTTGTGATCTCTGTGCCCATATATATATCCAATATAAATATATGTATGTATATATACAATATATCGTTGACTTACCCCATTTATACATCGCTAGTCTCCGCGCGTCACCTTTCAGTTTTTTTTTTCTTACCATACACGATGACGATGATCTTTATATTGCACGTCTAAACTACTGGCAGTGCCTCCAGAATTTTATATTGTTGTTATTATCACCATTCTACTCTTCCTCGATTCATTCCAACCTTCATATCCCTTCATCAAAAAATTCACCAGTGTCATTGCGAATCATTTGAGCTCTTGTTCTCATCAACGGCCTACACCAGACGTTACAGGGTGAACTATCCTCAATGAGAAATTCTAACATTGCTCAGTTGTATTCGAAGAAAATGTTCGAACGTGTTATTAAAAATATAGTTTACCCCATGTGTAAACGCAAAAATAACACATAGCAATATAGATGAGAGTGAATAGTTAAGGGAATGAAACACCAAGGGCTGAAATGATTTCTTTCTTTCTCTCTATATCCATCTTACTCTTGTCTGTTGCTCGACATTACATTTGTGACATACGTGGGCATTATGTCGATCTCACTGTACTGAGGACAATGCACGAGAATTAAGGGCGACGTGTGGGAATTCTGTACAAAGAAAAAAGAAATGAGAGACCAAGAGGGATATTGAGAATGGGGAGACAAAAATGAAGATTATATGCACAGTATTATTTGATGGAGCAGTGTCTTTGTTGAGTGTATATATCGTAAAGCTCGTGTGAAATTCTTGCATACTAATACTCATGTTATTTCATCACACACATAGATAAGATGAATAATACAATATTAAGTACAAGTGTGAAGAGAAAAAAATCAACGAGAGCGAAAGAGAAATGGAGATTAAGTGAAAGACTGAGGGGATCATTGTGGCATGGAAAAGCCATTGCCATAGTGGAAGAAAAGAAATAAAAGAGATAGGAGGAAATGACGACGTACACCACGATCCTCTCTTTTACCACATACGCATGTGTGCGCCTGTCTCTGTGGATAGAGAAGAAACGAAAACCGACTTTGGATCAACGGTCCAATTTTCAAATTATTTCCTATCCCAGTGGTGAATGTCACTCACAACTTTTTTTTTTCACCCTCTCGATTTCACATCCAGGCCAAATTGTTCGTTTTCTTTATCATAAAACCTCGCTGTTTCTCCCTCTTTTCACCCTCTCACTCTGACTTTCTTCGTATAATATTCTCAAACCATCAATGGAGCTCACAGCATCAGCGCAAGTTCTCTTACAATTTTCAATTTCTTCCCTTTACTTTGCTTTCGCCTATCTTAACGACTTCCGGTTGTTCCTCAAGAGTAAACGTCATTATATATACTCACATGAATTACAAATGCATAAAAAATTACACTGTGTGTGTATATTATTCGCTTGGTGGTTGGAACTAATTTTTGGTTATTGGTAAAACGATGTCAGGTATATAACATAGAAATAATATTTCAATTCATTCATTCAACATGAAAGGGGGACGTGAGATTTTGATCCCATCATGTGTGTGCACGACAAGTGCGTAAGGAAATGAGATACATCTTGTGAATAAACATATGATGGTCTCACCCTAATATTCCTCCCCTCTCAGGTATACACAAAGTATGTCAAAATTTTGGGTTGGTGAAAAAACCAAATTAGCGATGCAAACGAGTTGTTTCATTGTCACACACATTCACTTGAGAGTTTTACAAGAGAGTGAGAGATCCATACTGAGCCTCCACGTGCGCAAATAAATATTCAATTATTTATATTTTTTCTTACCATCTTATTTACATCCTCATTCAGATGGAATATTGAATAGAGAGAAATTTTAATTTGAATTGTTAGTGGAATTCGCGCGTGCTCGAGACGTATTTCACCTCAATATGTGCGTGTATGTACGGATAATGCTATATATATCGAGTGGTATTTGCATATATCTATGTATACAGGCACATTCATCGAATTTTCGAAGGCGATTGGAAGTGAATTAAGGGACGGAACGAGGCTAAATGAGAGTGCGCAAAGGACAGAGAGGATAAAGACGATCAAATATGCATCATTGAGTGCAGTTTTACATGGATATCATGTTGAGTATGCATAATATACATATTGTTATGTGACTTCGATAAAAATAGATATTCAAATAGGTCGATGGTGCATATGTAACCGTTTTCCCCACAAGATCGACAGTTGCATTATTGTCGCAGATGAGTGAACCACTTTTCACACTTCTGATTTCATTGGATGGCTTTTGAAAATGAAAATAAGAAAAGAAATATCCATCGATCATCATCGATTCTTCCCTTGTCTGAGCAGCTTTTTTTTTACAGTTTTCATTAGCTGCATTGTTTTCATATTCAACGGGAATTGACATGTAATAATATAAAAATTCGAACTCTCGAACATTGGGGATGCTCCGGAGCGTGTAAAATATTCAAGAAAAGAAATAGACACAATAAATCAATTTTACATTGTATCAGAATCACATCAACGATTGAAATGTTCTTTTACGCATGAAAGCTCTTTTTATCTGTAGAAAATCACGATAATCATTATCTAAACCATTTCGCACCACCCACGATATTGAATAAATAGCCCAAGTCTCTTCAATGGCAGTGTTATTGGAAATTGTTTACGACATTTAGCCGAAGCACATTTTCAATATCATGTCACAACTAATTCTTAACCACATTGCTTTTACACATTGCGTTTCAATATAATGTTCGACACTATACACATATATTTATACATATAAACAACGTGAAGTGTTGCGCGTGGGTGAACCGGCGATTTTATTGGCGTAGCGCACACACG
This sequence comes from Meteorus sp. PSUC_FEM 10030008, assembly GCA_018881525.1. Classification (NCBI taxonomy): domain Eukaryota; kingdom Metazoa; phylum Arthropoda; class Insecta; order Hymenoptera; family Braconidae; genus Meteorus; species Meteorus sp. PSUC_FEM 10030008. The sequence goes on from JABMBR010005005.1 coordinate 17,269, forward strand.
ACGACACAAGTAACTATATGCGTTCAATGACGACGTCAAGATTGACGGTATGAAAAGTGCACGCGCGCGTAATTCAATGTTACTTTAGATTCAATATTCAAGACATCAAATATCCATACAAGTTTGCGTTATCGTGGCGCGAACGACAAATGCACTTGTGATGACTCTATAAATTTCTATTTTTTATTTTATTTATACTACGAAGCAAAATTGTGTATTTGTATATAACGTTATGACACATGGCTGTAATAAAATCGATATTTCTTACGCATCATGAGATAAATGATCCAATCGTGAGAAGAACTTTTGTAATTTTTTCATATTTCATTAAATCATGATAAATGTAAAATCAGTTGAACTGAAAGTTCCTTAAGCGAGATGAAGAGCCATGTAAATTTGTGAATCAAGTCAGAGAGGGAACCAGATCAGCGATTGAAATTCGGTCACGTGTCAGTATATTATTTACATATACATACACAATATACACAGCATGTGCGACTCAAAAATGCTAACATGACGTGCGTCTACGTATGGGTAATAATATAGGGAACGGAAAATTATTATTCACCCGCCACAAAAATACGAGTATGAATTGTATCATCAGAATGAGGAAATTAGAATTAGAATTACCGTTGGACGCGTGCTCGCGCGTATACCAAATCGCCAACACGAGCGAAAAAGACGGAATAAAGATGATAGGGGAGGGAAAAAATAATGATAAATAAAAAGGATAATATTCTAATTCGGGTTTTCGACACGAGCCTGAAGAAGTTTGTCACGAGAGCAATGGGGTTGTGTGCACATTATTTATTCGCATATTTTCTTGTACCAGAATTTGGGGTGAAGTTTATATTGACCATGAATAATTCTTCATAAATTGTACGTAGATACACACAGGGTGTACAGGAATCAGTCGAATATTTCTTCCTACTGCAAAACTACGTTTCCGGGACTGATCTTAGAAATTATAAAGAAGTTCGTCATAATTTATTCTAAAAATAAATCATAAATTAAAAAAGTTTCTTGTCTTTTGAACAATAGTGAACGGCGTTCATATGTATACGAAAAAATAAAAAAGCAGAATTTTTAGTGTTGTGAAGCTGAATAAAATCCACCACAATCATTCCCACACATTCATGTTCTACCATCCCCAATAAATTTCGATATAATATAAAACTCATGTAAAATACTTTTTCATGTTTGTTTCTCAGGTTTATGCGATAAAAATTTGATAAACGTAAAAATAAATGACATCACACTCATAAATGTGTTTACTGTACGAGAGTTTTCGCATTCTGTCACCAACTGGCAGTGAGTATATGTAACTAATGTTGTCGCGTCGTTGTCATATATATTCATCCCCTACGAATCATGGACACGAAAAATTGCGAAATCCTTTATAACGATCCACAAAAAATAACCGTTGATATTTTTACAGTGGTGACTACGTGACTGAAAATGTGTTTTCATACGATTGCGCTAATGTGACAATTGTGATGGCCCACATGCGGATATAAATTCAAAGTTTTTAACGATCGTTGTATATACATGTGAATATACACATGTACATATTCATATGTAGAGAATTTTTTGAATAATAAATTGATCAGACCGGATGTCGTTACGTAATTGCAACCATATCTTTAATCATCTCTCCATGAATATTTTATCGATTCGATTGTGCGCGCGTTCACAACTATTTCGCAGAGAAATTCACAGTGTCGATATCTTATATATATGTATATTA